>JAYJLV010037494.1:0-25025 GCA_036873485.1 Torymus texanus
TAAGACTGTAAGACCGATGTAAAAATTCTTATCAGTGAATGGTAAACAGTCGACGTAAGTAATATTTGTAATTATAACGGTATTATTGTTGAGGATTAATTAATTTTTACTCATAGTAAATAAAAATTATTCCAATCATCATTTCTACGTATTTCTTTATTTAATTTTGCTACTAATTTGTTCTACGTACAATTTCATATAACAATTAGTATACAATAAAATTGTATTATTTTCTTCTTAATTTCGTAAAAATTATCCTCATTCTGATCATTAAGCACAAAAATTATTCATTTTTTCTTCACAAGACATAACACGTGCATTTTAAATAAAAAAAAAACTATTTATAAAACAATCACACGGTAGTCTAAAAATACAAATCGCCTCATTAAATTCGAAAAACTCCAAAAATAAAAGTCTTCACACATCATAATTTATAATCTTAGTGATTTTGTATTACGTGTGGATACACGAACGAATATAAAAAGAACGAAATAAGCAAGATGTCCGATTACAATAAGACGCCGATTCGGCTGTCGACACTGTTCGGCTTTCTGCTAATCGGCGTCATATATATTAATTGGATGCTTTGCTTATTTCGTTCTTTTTATATTCGTTCGTGTATCCACACATAACAATCGAAAACTTCAAAAGCTCGCTTAACAATCGAGCGTTTACTACCCTGTAAAACTTTTTCGTTCAGCATCAATCATCATTGTCGATTCAGCAATTAAATTTAGATATGTTCATTACGACACGTACGCGCATAGAACTAAACAAACCTTTGTTTATTACGACTGTATATATGTACAAATCACGTGTCAAAAGCATGCGCAGCACGGCGAAATCCACCTGATGGCGTCGTTCATCAATCAGCACGTGTATAAGCGCGAGGATTACTCATTCTCGCGCGTTAAAGTCACCGCAATGGAAACCCCTTACGACGCTGCGTCGCGATACCGATCGAAGGATGTCCGAAGCTCTCCGCACGGATTATAACGTATACGCGAAAGTTGGAAAGCTCGCTGCTGGTCTTTCATACTTGATGAATGTTTTCTTTTGCTATTTTTTCTCTATATTTCTTTATTTTATCGAAGAGAAGGTACCTTTTAAGTTGTGTACACAGGTATGATTAATGCTTTTATTTTAATAAAATAACTAGGCGCTCTCGTGAAATATATGATATAAACATAAATTTTATACAAGTCTTTTAAGATTTTATTAGGTAACGCTATTCTACACTTTTATTACAATCATTAATAGCCGTTAACAAAGATCAATTAAGATGTCAGTTGGATACACGTATATACTTCTGAGAAAAATTCTAAGTAAAAACTACATTAAGCTGAAATAAACTATATACTACATCTTAGTATATACACGTGATATTCATACATATTTATTCTTTATTTATTTTTTTCTACAATAAAGAAATATATTACTTTTGCATCATTTTATCAATTAGAATCTAGCATTTCCCAGCGTATCGGAAAGATGCTCGCAGCTACTACTTATCTTTATCCATATTTTTTACACCTATTACAACAAGACTTTTATAGACTTCGACATAAGTTTCTGTTACTTTTTTTTTTCTTCATCGACAGACTATCATAATGACTATTGTAAAAAAAAGGTAAACTTTATCAAGGCAAATTACAGTCACGATCGACCAGACACAATAGACATCGACAGCCTATTACGTTAGCCGTCTATCCCTTTGTGTACTCAACCCATACACAGACAGACACATACATGTATACACTCATACAGATAACCAAGGCTCTCGACACGAGCTAAAAGTCAAGGTCTCATCGCTGCGTGGCTGTATACACGTGTGTGCAGTGCACACATGTATATATATATATATACTATATACACCAGCATCGGTATCCGTTCGACAGGATTAACGAGCCGTTGACGCCGCGGGGATACGGATTTCGAATTGAGATAGGCATCACATATATATATATATATATATATATACACATACATGCGTGCAAACGAGCGAACCAGTCGAGCCCCTCGTTTTGCCGTGCGGCTACTGATATGAACCGCCGGGATTCCCCGTCGAATGTTGCCTTGTGGGTAGTTATATGCACCGCTTTAAGTTTGCACTTTGGATTTTCCCCTTTGCTGTGGTAGTCTCGTTGCGAGGACTTTTTTTTGTTACCCGATAACCGTAATATTTGCATCGGGAATGTGGAGTATATATAGCGCGCATGCTCATTAGATTTGAATTTTTCATCGGCATGTCTTTGATTCGGGTTCTATATACTGTGCGCGTAAAAGTAGTTCAAGAAACTAAGTTTACCTTGTAATGGATCGGCGCGATTTTTACTCTCTTTTAAACTGCTTTTTATTGATTGAGAATGACGGTCGTATAAACTGCAGGTTGTCTTAATTTGTGGAGCGTTTTATAGATGTTTTAGCGGTTTGGAATTAAGAAATATTTGATCATTTATTTATTTTATGCCTGCTAATTGTATGAGAATCATCAATAACATTCAGAAAATAGACCCGTTAACATTGGTAATAAAAAAGAAACTTCTCAGACTTTATATCCTGACTTTTTAAAGATTATTCCAATTGTAAAAAAATATGAAATCAATGTTATGAACGAGATTTTACGAATAAAAAATAATGAAGGAAAGGGAACACACTTGATTTACAAAGAAACTACAGAGGTACATTGAGATTTTGTAAGTTCGATATCTCATGATTATTCATAGCACTTTTAAAAACTGTTGACCTAATTAGAAATTAATTTTTTATAAAGAATGCATATGTCAAGAGGAATTACAAGAAATGGGGAAAATCTAAAGATAGAAGTCGGATTTCCCATAATTTAACAAGCATCAACTCTTCAGCAGGATAGATATTCATGAAAACTTTTATTTTCATTTGATATCTGAAACTGGTTTATATTATCGCATTCCACTATAAAACAGTATAGAGAACGAATAATTTTCGTAGAAAAATATGCATGGGTATTACCACTACACAGATTCCTTATATGCAGTTACGGTTTTGTTCTGAAAATTACTATAGCAGTAACTACTCCATTGTCTCACTATACTTAAAAGACTAAATTCATATTTGAAATAAAAAATTTTGCTCACATTCTTGGATCTGCTAAATTACATTTTCTGATAAATCAAGAGTAAGTGTAACTCCATTATTGTAGTATATTGTTTGAAATTACTTCACAGTGTATTGAAGAAGCCGAAAAACAGTCATTCAACCCAAAATAATTTGTGGCCAAAAATTATGAAAAAAATAAATAACGTATAATCAGTAACTCGAATAAAACAGATACACGGTCCTCACACATCAGGAGGTACGGGAAAAATGATTCCCCTCAAAGGCATATGCTGAACTCGTCCCACTTGTCGATCAGACAATAAAGAAAGATTTTCGCGTAGAAAATCTTGAACTTGATTCATTTCCCGTGGGCACAGGATTTATATGAAATATAACGATTTTACGAGTGCGCTGACGTCATCACGTGGATGAATCGGATCGAACGACGACGACGAGATTCCCTCTCATTCTTTTTCTGCATAGCCTCGTGCCGAGCTCATAATAGTCACTGAGCGCGTTCACATTTTTTCGCACGATTATCGAGCTTCGACGATCGGCGTGCTTAATTGTTTGGATAAATGAGGAGTAAAAATAGAGCTGCTCGCGTCGAAATTAGAAAAAATCGTCTATTTTTGCATTCGCTGATTTTTTTTCTTTCTCTCTCTCTTTCTCTTTCTCACATTATTCGACACTCACGTATATATCGATACTTTTAATCTTTATGGTATTTACGTAATACGCCATTTGTGATTATTTGAATTATGACGTCAATAACTCCGAGTGCGCGTTATGGTTTTATTTACTCTATGGAAACAATATTAACCGATCATAGCGCGCATCGTCATTAAGTTTATTATTTTACAATCGCTGCATGGACATCTGCAAACGATCCTCATTATTCACATCCATATAACTTTATTGAGCTCGTATAAAAATACCAACAACGCTACGGCAGACTATCCGACTGACGTTAAATAACAAAAAGTATCAATCATAAAAGTAAACCGCATTTATACTTCGGCGTACTTAGAAGAAGGTTACAAAGTATCATCATTGATCTTCACCGTAATTAAATAATTCTAACAATTATGGCAAGCCTCACGCGGGTAATTAGTATCCACCCATCAGCTCGTGATAAAACGTCCAATTGAATTCACGTAATCCACAGCTCGAACGAGAGAACGAACGATGTTTACTTATACAAATGCGCGTCGAGCAAAAAGCCGATGCAGATCAATTTTTTTTTCTTCCTCCTCCACCGTTGCGCGTGCATTTAAAATCGCGCGATATTTCGCACTTCCATGCGGCACACACGCCTCTTGCACGCGGACATCTCGCGCTCACACGGGTGCGCGCGCGTTCGCGCCTCTTTTCCCGCCTTTTTTTTTTTAAATGATATTATCGCCTGGATAACGCCTTGAGGATATTTCTTTTTTTTTATATTCTCCGACAACCACTCCCACGCGTGATTTTGCAGATGTGACGACATCGGCGAGGCGAGGGAGAGAAAGAAAAAAAAATGCACGTGGAGGTGCTGCTATGTGCTACGCCCTCGTCTGAAAAAATGTGGTGATCAGGCGATTTTTTGAATTACTAATTTTTCTGATAATGCACCTTCATGTGCCAATAAATAGCGGCCTGCTGGATTTTCCTTAATATTTCCATACAGGTTTACATTTGGTTCAGAACTAATATGTGATATGAGGATTATATTATTGAGTAGGATGCTATAAAGTGTAACTTAGATTCAGAGGATAATTTCCCCATGTTTGTAATAGCAAAATATAAATGGTGCTGATTGATGTGGTCCTATAAAGAATTTTATATAAATCGTATGTACAAAAACATTGGTTGAAAAGCGTTCTTAAATGTAACTTTATACTTTTTTGTTTAATAATCTCGTTTAATCTTTAAAATCTATTTTATGATATTACAATTACAGAAGATTTGATGTAATAATAATCACAAAAACGTTTATTCATGAAAGATTCAATTCTTTTAATTCTCTTGTTGATATAATGAAAGTGATAAGATCGATATAGATATTTTTAGCTATTATTTTTATTGCTATTTATATCTTTAAGCAAATAAAAATGTCAAACTATTAAAAAGCTTTTGTGAAATTACTTTTAATAAAAAATGTGCTATAGATACACATTTTCAATAGCTTTGGGGACGGTGAAAATGTATATTTTGTTAATTCCGTAAAACTTAAAAAAGCAATTTTTCTTAAATAAAAAATGGTTCAAAAATTCTACTTCAATACCTATTTTTATGACTTCTAAAACTTTTAACTACAATAATTATTACTTCTTTGTTTAATGATATTTTAATGCGATACAGTGGAAGCACTAAAGTATACAAATGGGAAATCCAACAGTATATCCAAGCGATAAATTTTTTTTTTTTCTACCAGAATAAAACGACCAAAATACCGGTTTATATCAACTTATTAACAATTCAATTTCTAAAGTGGAGCGGTAAAAAAACGTTATTTCCACAATTATGTAAACGCATAATAAGAATACAACATTTGAGATCGCTAGGCGTCGGCTCTATAACTGTCAGTAGACGATATCCGGATTTGAACTGGCAAGGCTCGCCGGTGGGTGTGTGACTACTCGTATCTATATAACGCTGACGCGCCTTCACGCGTGGCTTCTGCGTGCACGCTACCGATTTAGTCGGAGTAAGATTTTAATTCGAAATCTAAGTGAGTACTAATAAGCACGGAATGCATACGGAGTGAATCAGAGATGGTATTTTAAGTCGTAGTATTTATATTAAATTATAAATAGACACGTTGTACTTGAAAGAAATTTTATAAAAAAAAAGTAATGTTTTGTTCGATGCAGAGATAAAATGTTCAGCGATTTCAATAAAATTACAAATGTTAACGCTTTAATACAGAAAGTAATAATTAACTCATAACACAACGCAAAAACATGGTTGACAAAAACATACTGTTTCTAATGATTACATAACCATGGTAAAAATTCATCTATATAAAATGGCTAGTAAAACTGGCTAATTAATCGTTTGGATGAAACGATTTTTTCCCATTATATGCCCATTTCTTAGATTGACGTAATAACAAAATATTCGTATTTGATTAATTTTAGTTTTGATGGCATACCAAAATATAAATAAATAACATTAACTAATAAATCGTTTAATGTATTCATTCTATGAATAATTCAGCCAAACTTTTATTTCTCCATCTGATTCTGTCTCTCGCACTCCTTGTTATAACAGCATGCCTTCTGCTAGCCATTTTCAGACTTACGAAAATGATCAGTTTTAGTACCTTTAAAATACTCAATAACAACAAGCTTGTGCTTGTCTTCGAAAAACTCGGTCTATTTTTCAATCCATTAAATGGTCAAATAATGGGAGAAAAAGTGTTTCATCGGGAGTTAGAAACTGGACAAGAAGAGTTCCCATTTTATAGCCAGTACTCGTAAAAATGGTCATTTATTAGCTATAAAATGGTTTCGATTTCCACCAGGGAAGATAATATTCATTTGTTAGATAAAAATTAAATTTAAGATTTTAAGTAAAAATATATAGAATTTTATTAAAACAAAAAATTTTCAAACTAATATATATACTGAAAAATATAAATTTACGACTTCCATCTAAACCTCAAGATTATGGATATTACATTGTTCTGTGAATCAATCACGGTAAATGTCGACATAATAACATAAAATTGAAGTCGCCCGTGGTTTCACTTTCCGAGAGTGACGTTTCCACTGAAATAGAATCACACGCAGTAACGGCGAGCTCCACGAAAAGTACGTAGTAGTAGTAGTAGTAGTAGAGAGAAAAAGAAAGAAAGAGAAAGAAAATCCAGGTCCTTGGGATGATGCGCGAAACGACTTTACTCTCGGTCACATATTTCACGCGGGGGAGTCGAGAGATCAGTGCTACTTGTTAAAGCAGAAGGGAGGCGAGCATTATTCAATGAGGCAGTCGAGTGCTCCGGAAATCTCTTTTTTGATCCTCTCCCGTTGATAAGGAAAAATCGCGGTGCGAACTACCTCGAGTCACGTAGACCCGAGAGTAAATCTTTTTTTATTGCTGCAGTCCTATATATATGGGATTTCGGAGGTTGTCACCTGATGCGTCTCTTAAGAGACTAAATTATTGTGGAAATAGTTTTCTCAGGCGAATGTCATTTCTTATGGAATAATATGCACTTAGATCATTTTAAACATATGTCTTCATTTATATATACTTTTTATTAACTTTCCTTTTTGTAATGTGCGTGTTTATTTATCCAGTGCAATTTATTATTTACTTTAATCTAAGATATTTCTTCAAGCTGACCTCGATAGAACGGCACAGCAACGATGAAAATAACCTTGCATCGATCTTACGATCAGTAAAAAAACTGTTTCATATGATTTAAAATTTGTTATAATGATATGGAATCTCATGTGACAGAGAGTGAAAAAACCTATTAATAAGATGTACAACTGTCCATTCCGTAGTGACTATTGAATCCGCTAGAATTAATGCTGTTCTTAAAATGTCACTACATCAGGAAAAAAAAACTGGAAGCAAGGTTGTAGAGAAGATTTTGCATTAGTAAACAATATTTAAAATAGTTTTCATCCATATCACTGTTATTAAATTTATATAATATATATACGTAATATAATATTAAATTTCCATAAAAAATGATATATTTTAATCGATACAAAATTAATTTTAATTTACTTTTATAAAATGTATCATAATTCAAGATCTCAAAAATGCTTAATATAATTAGAAACCGTTGTCGAAATTCAGGAAATACACATTTAAATTCCTCGTGATCTACTATACACTAACCGCATAAATAAAACTACTAATCGAAATGTGAAAACTACCATGTAAAACGATTAACACAACCAACGCATGTACATATATATACATGAGAGAGTCTCGCAACGACGTTAATTACGGTGTCATAACCACGGAAAAAGCCGGCGAACCTCCCGCGCGCGTGTCTACTCGGAAGAGGTGCATACGTGACTCGGGAAATTGTCTCACAACTAAACCTCTACGCGACAAAGTTACTTGCAGCAACAATCGTACACAGCTGCATATAGAAATGCGAACTACTCGCGAGAACAGGCGTACGTATAACGCGTATGATATAACGTAACACGCGATCCCCGTGTGCCGACCGACCTTGCCGAGCTATAAGATACAAAACGATCTCTAATTATCGCGCCGGATCATTTGCACGCGCACGATTCAGTAATGCAAAAAAGAAAAAAAATTCACCGAGGTATAGGTACACGAACTGTTACGAATAGCGTTGCGATGGTGATGGACCTCGGTTTCAATGATGCACACACACGAAATTTTCTGGAACGTAAAGTTGGACCTGGAACTCAAGGTTCCTGAAACGTTGTAAGATTGACGTTTGTTGAATGATTATGGAATGGGTTTGTGCATGAGTGGTTCATCATTAAACTTTAAACGTTTAGATATAATAAAAAAATGCGGTTCAGGGAAATTTTTGAATTAACCGTAGTATGTTGGTTATTTATGCAAAGTGAATGTATAGTAATATTTTGTGTGAAGATTAGTACCGTTTAGACTGTAATATCAAAAGTCACCGGGGTTGCAAAAATACTGTAGATGAAGATGGAAATATTCTTCTGATAAAGAAAATTCTACGAATATTAGACAATCATGAATGTTCTAAGTATTGTAGAAGGTAACAATTAGAAATTAATTAAAAATTACATTCTTATAATTATAGATTTTAAGACGAAATAATAATAGATACTGCTCTTCTCTAACATTGTACCCTCCAATTCCACTTATTTTGCTTGTCACATTTTAAACGTTCGATCAATTGAATTCACCAAAGTAGGCTAAATCAAAAGATATTAAACATTAAAATTATGAAAGGATTTCCTGTACACACTCAACAGTTTATAAATCTATTTCAAATTTACGTAAACTGCTATTGAATTCAACGCGCGCTAGATGCTATTCAAATTGCGGTTAAAGAGCGTGGAGAGTACACTCACTGCAAACCAGTCTGGAATTTATCTGCCCGCGCACCAATTTGTCGACACTTTATATGCAAAGGCCACTGCCGTCGTCTTGTAACCTGCCCGATATACTGTTATTATAAAGTAGCTCTCCTGTGTGAATTTTTCGCGCATTTATTCACATTTACATTCTTTGATTTGCATAAAAATTTGTCGGAACCGCCGCATTGAGTATTACTTCGTATTTCTATCTCTCTCTCTCTCTCTCTCTTTCTCTCTCTTACAGCGTAATTAGATTGTACTGTGAGTGCAGTCGCGCCAAGGTAGGGAAAGGATTTATTACGAATTGACATTCACCTAGAAATGAAAGCGCGCTTTATCGTAATTAAGAGCAATTTAAAATGGTCGATTGAATAGTATCGAACGGTAGTGGCCTAATAAGATAAAGTAGCATTATTGAAATATCATTTTAGTAATAATTTAATTGTCGTTAATAAAATTTAAAGATAGGTATAAAATATAAATTAGTTTCACATATTACATATTATACAAATGTTCCGTTCTACGAGTGAATCATTCGACATATCAAGTACATTATTAAAGATAACGATTATCGAAATTGATTAATTAAAAATTAAATAATAGTTTTGAACAGAGTAATATTCGATCTTGCTTACAATGTGCATATAGTATTCTGTACTTAAAAGATGAATATAACATCCTTACAAAAGACATTTTATAAAATAAGTATCTAAATTCTGAAAACCAAAATGAATATTAACAATTTTTAGATATTAAAAAGATCATTTGTCACTATATTATTCGAGTTTCTTCGTCTGTTTTTGCGTTGTTATAATCTAAACTTGAAACTTGATGGAAAAAAATGTGATGTTAATAGTATTTAATATGCGTGTTTTAAATTATTACGAATGTATGTAAATAACACAACATCACCTCGTTAATGTCTTCATATTGTATACAACAACAAGTAGAGAATAATAAAAGATGCAAAACTTTTACGCGATTACGTAACAAGACGAGCAAGGAGCGGGGACAAAACGCGATCGCAAAAATTTGCATAACGGATATCGAAGTCAACGCTATATAGAAGTTTATTCATCGGAAACGAGACAAAGGTTTGTCTCGGCGTCTTTCGCTACGTCACACACTGGTAACATAAGAATTTCCTCGTGGTAAAGTCCCTTAAACCAATTCTCGTAACATTGCGCGCGCACGATTGCGCATGGACCTTCACAGAGACTCATTCGTATGGTCCACGACACCCGGATTATTGTGCCGTATATTAAAATTTAAATGAACGGTGCTCGAATTCTAGAATCCCTGGCTCGCATTTCGAGAGCAATTATTTAATCGTGTCTCAAAAAAGACAATAAGTATTTTCAGGATATGAGAATTATAAGAATTTTACAGTATTGAATGAAGCACGTTTCATTTTTATTTACTCTTTATATCATTTATTATGTCAGATATTTTTAAAAATGAAATTTTCAATGAAAACGAGTTTTTTTAAGAACACTAGTTTGATTAATTGTACTGTAATAAGATGAAATTTGGATAACTGTTACTATACAAAATTACTAGCATTTATAGTGTAATATTGCTATAATTGAAAAATATTGTATCAGTTGCAAGTTCAATTACAACTTCTCATTCTTTCAAGTTCTATAATGGTAAAGCTTTTGATTTTTATAATTATTTTTATTTTTTCGGCTCATTGATTTAACATAAAATGAAATAACAATGAGGATAAACTTTCATTTATATCACCTCGACCATAATTCCTAGTTGTCTGGGGTGTTTAGATTAAGATTAAGTCAATTTTTTTAAAAGGACTTTAATTGTCAGAGATAAATTTAAGAATTCAAAACTGTATCTATGCTTATACAAATAAATAGACGAACTTCAAAAATATTTGAAATAAACAATACTCGACTGGTGATTTACTCTATAATACATTTTCATAAGTATTTTTATGTAGTTGAAAGTATATGCTGGTTTTAATTTATTTTTAATTTAACACCTCCTCTTATCGGAGATTCGTTGATTTTATTTATAAACCATAAAATCGTGTAATACTGTTAGTATTTCTACTGATAACGCCAATAAATAAATGAATAAATAACTATATTATCTCAAATGCGAAACCTACGTTGTTGTATTTTTGTAGTTTGAAAACAAAACTGTTGATCATTTTATTCACACACGTGTAGCAAAATTACATAATTTTAGTAATTTCAGGTGTCCTGCAGTATGAATGTTAATAAAATATTATAAATTCACAAGTGTTAAAATTGTACTTCAAATAAAAATTAGCTGCATAATAACAGCGCAATTTTCTAGTTAAATTTCTATTACCTAAAAGATTCTAAGAGTTATTATATTTTGGAAGATTAGGTTAAATGTTTTTTAGAATTTGATTTAAAGTTATCGAAGAATTTCACTACATTAACTATTTTTAATTTATTATACACAATGATACTAATAAATTTACACTTAAAAACAGTATTATTATAGGTATTTACTATTTATTTTTTGTAATTTACAAGCTCTCTATTTACAACCTGGCGATACCATGTACAGTACCATGGCATCTCTTAATTTTAGTAGCTATTTCTATTACTGAATGATTTCAAACTGGTTCATTCATAATAAAATCGTTAATGATACTATTATTACTGTAAAAGATATAATAAAGACATATTCTATACATAAAAATTAGTGACAGTTTCAATTCTCAAAAGCATGATATTTGTATGACAATTATTACGATTTCTTATTTTTCTAATTTACTACACAGAAAACATAACTTTCAAATCAACCATTTTACCAATGGTAGAAGTATAAAATAACAAACGTTAAAACAATTTGATACTATTCATTAATGTTGAAAAACTGGGATAGTTTACATCTTCATGTTAATTAATATGCACCTATGTTTAATTTTGCTTCCTCAGAGAGGAAGCTTTGTAACGGTGAACAAAATTTTGAAGATAAAAAATGCTCAAAAAGATGTTTTGATGTTGTGTGTGTGTGTGTGTGTAAATTCTTTATATCTCGGAAACGAATTGATTGATTTTCGTTGGATAAAGCCTATTCTCTTCGTCTCGCAAAAATTAATTTAAGTTTTTATTGATTTTTTTTTATAACCAAAAAACAATTTTGAATTTTTATTTTTTTCTAAGTTTTTTTATATCTTACAGCCATTATTACTTAATATAATGAACTTTTCTTGAAAGATATTTAAATTACCTACATTTTCTCTTTTTAATATTTACATTATTTTCACTTCGTCAATTTTTATTAACGAAAACATTTTATATTTCATAAAATAATTTCTCAAAAAATATTTTATTTATTGGCTAGAAATTTTAACCACTTATTAAACTCATTGAAAAAATGTTTTATAAAAAAGTATAGTTTCTGTTGTTGGGCGATAACAAGAGTAAAAATTATTCAATCATCCTGAAATTTGACACAGATGCAGCTTTTATATATCTTCAGATCGAGCTTATTGCCCAAAAAAATCAGTCCATTAGGACCAAAGATATTTCAGATTAAAAGTTTTGTTTAAAAATTTTCGAATCGCGTGTTCTCAGAGAATACTTGATTTATCTACTTGAAATGTCAACCACTTATTTTATTTAGACTACTCTTTTGAAATGAATTTCACTATCATTTGGTCTTATACTATAAAGCCAGACACTATTTAATCTCATCACTTACACGAGTAAGAGAAACCACACTTTACGATTCTCTATAGCACACCTGCCAACATTCGCAAAAAAAAATTATACTCTCGCCAAGATCACAACTGACGCTTGTATATACACATCGAGAGGCATTGATCTCCACTTCCTAATCCGCTCTTCCTGAACTGGGCAAAAAAAGTTTCGGCATTTTCTCCATTCCCCCCCGCGGCATAAAATCGCCCGTGGCGGATGTCTTCCCGCGCTCGCGTCTTTGCCCTTGAAAATCGTCTATCGCGCTCTCGTGCGCGCGTCGCTTATCCCGTCCTTGATGCGTCAATCCGCACGCGCGCAGGCGGCTGCCCGGCTTCGTTTCCCGACTTTTAAATGCGCATATATATATATATATAAAGCCGAGATCTCACATCTCTCATGCGACATTACATTTACGCGTTCTCGGATCCGCTCTCGCCTCGTGTAGCTGGTACCAACGTACTCGCGAGTACGAACGTTTTGACCTTGCCCGCGCTCTCGGAAGGAACGTTTTCCGAGCGTGTCCGTGTGCGCGTGTGTGTATTCGATCATATCGGTGGCCACTCGCCCGAAAAACGCAATATACAATATATATATATTGTGCGTTATATACGCGGTAATTGTGCCTTGGTTGCCGTTTTGATTATCTTCGTTGTATAGGTTGATTTGCGCCCTTTTGCGCTGGTGTATATATGTATATATGTATTTACGTGTGCCTGATGAGATTGAAAGTATACAAGCCTTGATTGTCATCAGAAGGGAAGTTGTAGTTTCGCCAGGTGTATGATTATGGGAAATTGTAGCTCATTAAACGTGAATAATATAATTTGTTATTGGATTATCCAATGGCGATGGAAAGCAGAAAATATAGTGATTATTAGGGTTATTTAGAAATTTGCAAATTGAGAGATTAGAATATTTAAATAAATAATTCTATGCGTAAGAAAAGTTTAAAATATTTGAACATATAAATGAAAGGTTGGAATATTCACTCTTAATAAGGCATAAATTACGTAAGAATTTCATGCGATTCTTGAAACGCCTTTGTAATAAAAGTTTTTGGCCTAGAAAATATTTCTTAATTTATCAGTAAAATTGTTACAGATATTGAATTAATTCTTTTATGTCCTTGCTCTCATTAGCAATGCTCATCATTACAAATATAATTTTATTCTGGCAATTGTAGTGAGAGTGGAATAAAAACTCCGAATTCTTGACCTTTACCTGCGCGTACCGATGTTGCATTTCTGAACTTATTCACTTTTATGAAAATCAATTCCAACGAGTTTGCTCATAAAGATAACCAATGGTTGCAAAATTGCCTTTCATTCAATATTTCCATAATACCTCCAAAATTTAATTTTTGAATGGCGAATTCCGAAAAATCTAATGAATCATTAACTTTTGACATTAAAAGAATTTGACATTAAAATTCCTATACGTAATTATTGAAAATGCAATCGCTAATATAAATAATACTTAAATAGATTTGATTCATTAAAATAATAAAATTTGTCATAGAAATACAATTTTAATAGACTGTTTTTATTAAACATTAAATTATTAAAGTGTATCAAAGTGTAAATTAAATGAATTAAGTTTTCAATTCAAATTCAAATTTACTCTATAAGGAATAACATTTTTCAAATGCCATGTTTATTTTAAGAGTTAGTTTCATTTAAATAAATTGATTTAAACAGTTTACGTACTATGTGACTTTTCCAATGTCACTTTTTAGGAAACAAATTCATTTCGAGGTCTTAGAAATAATTCTTGACGCTATTTATTTAAATTTTCTTTACCTATATCATTAATCTCAATTCCTTGCATGGTCAAATAGAAAGGAAAAGACGGAACATCGACTGCCTGAAACATTTTGGTTTCCTTGAATGTTGAAATCATCTAATAAAGTCAACGACTTCATTTTAAATCGCATATTTTTATGGTTAGCTACGAAAGATATCTAGTATTTTGGATTAATTTTTTTGTTGCATTCAACAGTTTTGTTATTATTTATAAAATTATATAAAAATTTTATTAAAAATAATTAGTTTGCAAAAAATTATTAATTGACACTGATATGTCTAACTGAATAAAACCATTCCTTAATTCAAGGTTTCCAACAACGGGTTCAATTTTATCATTTCAATTTTATCTTATCTATGTCGTAACAGACCTTGTCCCTAGGTCCAAGTATTGCTAAATTTCTAATTAAATTCTTGGAAGTGCTAAAAATTATCTTACCTTTTAGTTCACCAAATAATTCTTCCCAGTAAATGTAAAACTTATAGTTTAGCAATTGCTTACTCTTTTGAAAATTCAAATATTTATATTAATTTAAAAAACAAAAGTAAAATCTTTTCCATTATGTACTTACCTATAAAATAAAAAACTTTTGGATAGTATGATCTTGTTGGTAACACTTTTATTATTAATACATTACTATTGATTATTATAATTTCAAAATTAATTTTCAAAATTTTTCCATGTTTCCGTAATTGTGAATTGTATTTTTATTTTTTATTCCTTACGAAGTAGTTGTTATTGTTACTCTATACGTGTCATTTTATGCGTCATTTTATTTTGATACATATCAATGATTCTACCGGCAGCCACCTATTATAACATTGGAGGGATGATTCTACTGGTCTTGCTGCCCATTTAAAATTTAGCTTCTATCTCAATGGGCAGCAAGACCAGTAGAATCATTCCTCCAATATTATAATTTTATTTTATTATTAGACACTAACGCAATTTTATTAAACTGTCATTACACCATCAACAATAAACGCCTAACTATCTCTTAGAAGTCATCAAACTACTTTGATTTCATTTTTATTATACATATAACGATAAAAATGTATTTAGTCAATTTTAATATTTATTGGTTTCAGTAGTTCAATTGCACAAATTAAAACATTTTATGATTTTATATTCTGTTATTTTATATTAATGGTTCAAAACATTTTTTCCAGATAAATTTTATTTTAACCATTTTCTAGTAGACGCAGAATAAATATATATTTAGAAAATGATTAATCAGAACTTCTAACATTGTCTAATCACCAGTCAATTCTTTTCAAATAACAAAGTAATCTTTAGAACCTTCGTCAATGGTAATAATTCATTTTATTTTTAATTTCTGTCAAATAATTACTAGTGGATAATACTATCAATCCATATTTTTGTTAAAATTTATTAAGTGATGTCATGACTTTTTCCCAAAATTATTTACAATACCGTTATATAAGATAGATAATTATAGCCGATGTTATTTTTATACTATGAAAAATCCCTATTGTAAACAAATTCATTCTCTGTAATATATTTTTCAATTTTTCTTTTTTTTGAAATTTTTCTGTAAGACTATCTGAATCATGTTTAATCAAACTATTATACATTTGATCCGTTATTATTTTCTAATCAACTAAGATTATAAAGTGATTTCAAAAAGTTGCGTATTCAGACAACCAATAATTAATCCATCATTAAAGTCACATCAGATTTAAAATGCAATGCACTTTTTATGCACTTTATACACCTTGATACAACTCCGCTTTATTAAACTACAACCAGCGGAAAAATTACAGTCGACATCTCTGTACGCACGAGCGTTTCTCCGGACTGGCGCACAAGAAAAATCTCCTTGAGGCGTCGCTCCGGAGGAAAAATGAAAATCTCCGCCGTCTGTTACTTATACGTATAATGCGATTCTAGCGGCAGTATAGTAACAGCTGATCAGCGCGTCGCGTTTTAAAATAATGTGTTATTAATGTCATTATTGTGTACGTATATACGTGCGTGCTTTCAGCCTGTAAAGATATTTGGTAAGTGATTGACATTAAATGTAGACAAAAATGTAATTTTGAAAGAATTTAATATTTTTTTCAACTTAATAAATATATACATAAATTTAATGACAATATATCTCACTTAAAATAAAAAAAAAATATTGTTGGTTTACAACCATATCATAAGAATAAAATTAAAAAAAAATACATGAATGTCACAATAAAATTAAAATAAATAGTATTCAAACCACGATTTCATATCACATAAAAAGACATACTTGTTCACCATAGGCAAACCACTATAACGAACTTAATACTTTAACTACAAGAAAAGAATAGCATTATAAACTTGTACATATTACATAGATAAAGATTACAAGACGAAAAATATCTTTTCAATTATGACAGATTATTATTATTATTAGGCGTCGCTGTCAAATAATTCCTTTGCTCACAAACCGGTCGCAATACAGTGCATGCCTGTGTGTAAAGGCATGCACATATATACACAAGAACCGCAAAGTACAAGAAAAACGATGGAAGATCCAAGGAAAAACAAAACAGAGAGCGACGTTCGACATATCGAACGTGGCTGAGTGCAAGCACCGACGCTTTCGCTCTTTCTCTCTCTTTCTCTGTCTCTCGGCGCGTGACGGGCCCGAAAAATGAGTAAGACGAGTGTTAATAACTCAATGTCCTTGATTTAGCGTATATACGAGCGCATGCGCGTGCACTGTGTACGAGAGGAGCCGAAAAACCGGTTGTAGCCGAGTCTTTCGCACTCCCCGACGCGCAGGGTTGATTTGCTCCTCCCCCTATACACTGCACACGCATGAAGAATCCGATTTTTGTCGTGCCTATGCGTAATGCCGCGCAAATTCATTGTACGTCGCTTTGATGGACAATTTGTAGTCCGTTGTTAGACGGAATGCGTTTTAACGTTGTAGCGTGGTAACGGCAATGAATAGTAAACAATTGACAGCTATGTACGGTTTTTCTTTCAAAATATTTGTTTTACTGTTGAGTAAATTTAGTGATTCACAAATTATTCTCGGCGCGAGTATTTAAGACAATGGTTATGCGAAGTGTTTAAGATGATGTGGAACAAAACTTTTATGTTTCGTTTTAGTAGAAATGTATTTCAAATATTCCAGTATTTGAAATACAAATGGTTCACGATTTCAGTCTTTTACCATACAAAGTATTTATATAAAGTTCAGTGTGCTTTTTTCTTAACTAATAGTAGTTAGTATTTCAACTAATGCTTTTCATATTATATTTGACATTTTAATTCACGTTCAATTACATTCGTAGAGAAATAAACTGACTTATTTTTCAAATATTAAATTGAAATTAATTATATTATTCTATAACGAACTGATATTTTTGTAATACAATAATTTTACTCAACATTTACAAAATACGCAGAAAATCCGTAATCCTAAAATTTTAAATCGATTTTTCTGTTGGCAATAGATGCGATCTGGAGTGAAAATTCGAATTTTGTTATTTAATATGCAAGATAAAGTTATTTCTATGTAAAATAAATGTTTTCTTAAATCCTGTCTATATAAATAAGAAAAGATTGTGAATATGTTTGTAAAAGTAAAATATTTTTTAAGCCTACTTATAGTTGCCATGTCTAATAGATAAAAAATATTTCTCGCTAAGTTTATTAAAATTTGAATTCTAATCGACTCCGTATTTACTCGATCTTTTAAAAATAATAAATAAATTTTGATTAGTAAATTTAACATACCTTATAGATATTTCGACATCTTTTAATAATATTTCTAATAATTTAAGAAACAATCAATCCGCGAATATTGTTTAGCCAATCAAAGAAAAAACATTAGTATTGCCATAAATACTAAAACTTTCTAAGTATTGATTTAATATTTTAAAAGCTGTGTGCTTTGCAACCATTATCCTTAGCTTTTACTGGTGATAAGCTTGTCTTTTGATGTAAACTTTTCTTAAAAAGAAAAACGTTCCTAATTTTTCGAATAAATTTTTGCATAGGAGTTTTGGACGGTATCAAAGACACTCTCATGCCATTACTAATCTCTATGTTTTCGTTTGATTTATCATTTGACCCTAATAATTCTATTACTTCAAACTCATCAGATTTCACGCTAACATCAATTGGATATTTTATACCAGGAATCTTCGTAGAAATCTGGTCGTTTGTAATATTATGAATATAGTTATTTGAATCTTTTGAAATAAAAACATCTGTAACAAATATAGTACATGAATCGTGATTATCTTTTTACTTTACAAACATTTTTATTAGTTAAACCCAATAAATTGTCAATCTTACTATTTTCGGTGGATGGTTTACAAGATTCACAATCACAATCATTTCCTAACTTATTAAGAAATTCTATGGTTTCTTCGTGCACTGGAATAACTTTTTTAATCTTTTTGTATTTTGAATGTAAGAAAGTTGATGCTCGCGAAAGTCGGACCTTATTATCTTGTATGTTTGAATGATCTGATATCAGCATTTCTGTAATAAGTAGATTTAGTTATATATGTATTGTTTTGAATATTTGAATCCTATTTTATATTTGTATTCAATGTAATATATCTAATCGCTATAATAAATAAATTAAATTCTATACATAATATTTATTCAGATTCTTACTTTTGCGAAACGAACCATGTTTTTCTTTGAGTTCATTTTTCTGTGAACACGATACTGCTATTTCTTTAGATAAATTGAGGTATTCTGTATCTTCATCATTATCATTTACTTTCGGAGATGGATGTAAAATGATATCAACCTACAATCAATGTTTTAAAATGTGTATTTTATAAATTATGGGTCATTTGGAGCTAATAAAAAATTTAATCAAATTTACGTCAGTATTATTATGATTTGTTATATTACTTAAAGCATCATCATATTGACTTGATTCTTCTTTTTCACTATTTTCATTGTTTACCTCAATACGTATAACAACTGGTTTTAACAATTTCGGAATTTCTTCCTCCATTCCATTTAAAACAGATTGGATAGTTGACTCACCATAGATTTTATCACTCCGTTTTACAGGTATTACATTATTATTTGGATCGTAAGCTATAATAGGTGGCTTGTTTTTACTAGTAATACTTTGTTTTGTGTTCGTGGCATTATTATTCGGCTCATTCGTCACAATGATAGGATTACTTTGGCCGGTTACACTTACGTTTTCATTTACTTCGTTCGGTTTAACTGTGATGATTTGCTCATTTTTATGATCTTTTCCTGGAGTATTAGAACAAGATTTAAAATAATTTTGTTTGTTGTAATATCAGAAAAAAAACTGCTATAAATATTTACTTTTTTTTTCGTTTTCCTCCAACATATCATCCGACATACTAAATATCAAACCAGGTGTTATACATGCAGCAGCAATTCCAAGCAATGCTCCTAAAACTATGTATACTTCACTAGAGATAGTCATGATTAAAATACGTAATTACATCTCATATCGATTATATTAACACGCACGTTGAGCTAAATAGTAAAAAAGTTTTACAGCAACTGCAAACCACATTGTAACTAAAGCACCTTCCAATATATCACGAGATAATACTAGACCTAACTAAATCTGATGAACTTAATATCCTACGAACTAATGTTTACGATATTGCTGTGTGAGGGAATTGTGTATGTCATGTTTATATAGTTATCCGTAATAAGAATGAATTCCTATGATTTGTCCTTTCAATTTATCATAGACAAAAGTAAATTTTCTGAGTTTTACAATGTAATGAGAGAGCAAACTAGAGTGAATTATTTTGCAGCATACATCTAAAATTTTTATTATTATTATTACTTTACTTGTACCACGCATTAAGAATAAATTCAACTATAAAAAATTATTCATGTTAAAATAAGAGATTTGTCAAAACTTATAACAACGTTTATTTTGCATACATTTTTATTATTTTAAAATAAAAATATTTTACAGCACATATAATCATAAAGTCGCTGAACATACAGAAATTTGAGGCGTAATAGAAATTTATAATGAATGTTCAAGTGTGTGATATATTTCTGCGACTTAATCGATGAAGCATCGGTCCTGCTTGAATTGATTGGATTAAATAAGCCAAGGATATCAATACGATTTATCTAAGGCCCGCGAAGACATCGGGTAATTAGCGCCTCTAGTGCAAAGCTACCTTCTCGTGTCTGCGAGTATACGATGCAAGATATCGTATATTTTATTTTTAGCCAGCGGTGCTTCCATCCGCGCTATTAAAAACCACTGTACCTCTAGATTTTTTTTATGATTCATGCGAGATCAACTATCTCCTACATCCGATCACATTCAATCCAGTGAGCTGAGAAATATACTAATTTACAAGATGCTCATAAGAGCATCACTGATATCTGTCCCTGGGTTAAAAGGTGCGTTAGTACAGGTTTATAGTTTAGAGTAATAATTATAAGACTATTTTTAATAATTTAATTACTATTTTAAGTAAATTTATTTAGACCTTAAATAGAGTAGCGAGCTAAAACAATATAGTTAATAAATTATCTGTCGCTGCCTTTATTATGTTTACAGTAAAATCATAAAAAAACTGATTAATTAGAATCTTTTTTTTCTCCTTCTAGAATCTATGTAGGCACGTAATAATTAACAAAACTAAAACCATATAATCTACACAGCATACCATAGATTTTCAATATAATTATCTCATTCGGAACAAGTCTAACTGTATTAAATTCTAAACAAAGAAATTATTCCAGCACGTCGTTTCGACTTCTTCTGTTCTCGATTTAGCCAGTGCGGATATAAAGCAAAAAAATCTTAGGGGAATTCCATTGCACATCTATTCATTCAATTCGCGACGTCGAAAGCGCTCGGGGCTAACCCTCGCAACAAAAAAAAAACAATTCCACGTGACGCTACTCGGAGACAAAGGTAGTGAGAGGTACAAAATCTAAAGCGATACAATAGATAAGGTTACGTTCGTCGAACTCTCGCGCGCGCTCCAATAGATCACGGGTGAGCCCTCGCTTTCGTTTTCCATCCTATACAGGTATACACCTAACGCATAAACATATAACTCTCCGATACTGGCCTCTGTCCAAGGCGTCGCACGGGGCCTGGGCAACAAACGCTGCACCTCAGCGATTAAGGCCGTGGCGTAGAGAAACTACACGTTTATATATAGCCTCGACCTCTTTGACGCAGGTTCAAACGTTGGCGAACCTCTTGGATTGTCGATTTCAACGCCTTTATATTAGCTCCTTCCGCACTCTATCTTTCACCGAATAGCTCTCCGCACTTCGTCTAAGCTGAACGTTATACTCGTGAGCGTATGGTTGTGACTCACCTATAGCAAATGAGCTCGTGGTTTTTACTTCCTTTATTGTGCGGCTCTTTTTCGACGACGACGACGACTTTTTTCCGGAACATTGATTCGTAGTTTCGCAGTTGGTGGCCTTGCCTGGGAAACTACTGTATAAGATTGTTTATTAAAAAAAAATAATCGTAAATTATATGCTGGAAATTGCAAGTTGAAATTAGGCGCTGTTGTTGTAGGATGAGAGGTCGATCACCTCACTTCCTGGTGAGCGGCTTGCTCAAAAGAGGCGGTATATTGTAAATTATAGCAAGTAATGATTAATGGCAATTTTTTATTTTTTTTTTTTTTTTTTTTTTTTTTTTGGTTTTGATGCATTATGCAGTGAGCAATGGGTAAATTAACGTTTATTATGAGGATAAACGTGTTGTATGAGAATATTCAATGATAAAACTTTCTATATATATCAATTCCTATAGAAAATTAATAAGTATGCAATATACTTTTTATTTTTAGCTTATTTACTCAACTGTAAACAGCCATTTAGAAAAACATGTCGAAAAGGATAAAAAAAAAATGACACTATTTCGCATGATGTCTTTAGCATTCACTCTTGATTGAAATAACAGTTTTCAAGGTATAGCCTGCGCCGTTTTGAAAATTTTTGTTTCGAGAAAACCGGTTATCATACTTTTTATACCATCTAACTATTTTTATGAAATGCAATCTTTTTCGACATAGCTCATTAACTGGTTTCATTTTCTTTTTTCATTTTTTTTTTGCCATATCTGCTGCGCACTGGAAGCTGACCTGTGATTGTGATTCAACAAACAAGAATACCTCTTTGTATCATATACTTTTAGCACCGTTTTAGCTATTTCTTTGTTATTCTTGCACACCTCATGTGTTTAAATATATGGAGACATATAAGGAAATGCGATTACATCTATTTCAAAATACCAAGGTCTAAACTCACTTTTCATAATATTATAATAATCCACCATTCTGATTTTTCATTTTTCGAATTAAAATTCATAAGAAAATACCTATTACGTCATTTTTATTAATTAATTTCTATCAATTTTCAGTTACCCTGTTCCTTTGGCTACTATAAACAGTCAACGTGCAAGAAAGAAATGCACAACACTATAAAAATAAATTAAAAAGTATATTATCTCGCAAAAACTATAATCGAATAAGCATCGATGAACAACTAATTCAAAGGTGTACTCTGAATTAAATACACGTGTATTTCCTAATGTAAAATATACAATGTACTTAGTATGTTAATACAAAGTATCTAAATCTTGTCGGCGATAATCTCTTTTCTCTCTCTCTCTCTCTCTCTCTCTCTCTCTCTCTCTCTCTCTCTCTCTCTCTCTCTCTCTTTACGAACGTCTCGCATAGATCGTTCCAATAAACGCGCGGATATTGTGCGCGCGCGTGCGTGTACGTGTATAGTTGCACTTTTTAATAGGCTTAACGCGCATGCGCTCTCGCAGCATACGTATGACAAATTCCCGCGGAACGCAGGTTCGTTCAACCGTACGTCGCTCAGGCTCTTGTTTCTCCTTTTCTCGTACTGTATCTCCCCTTGTTATCGACGCTTAAACGTGCACGCTCGTACGTATATATATACACGACAGGTTATAGGTGTATTGTCGGGTGTACATACAGCGCAAGCAAACACGAGGCGAACCGGTGTAATGATCCTCGCGAATCATTCGCAGAAAGAGACCGCGGGGCTGTGAGTAAACACATGCGGCCGATGCTGGAAGGGGAAGGAATGATGAAGAGATTGGAGAAAACATATATAGGTAATAGTTGTGACGGCTGTATGTAAAAGGTGATGAAATTCGAGATCAAAGGGAATAGAAATTTCATTTTATTCAATCAAGCGATAATGTTGTTATTTCTTTCATTGTTTCATGAAAATTTGATAAATATCGTAATGTTTTGTAATATTATTGTATAAACATGTAAAATCGGTTTAGTTTGGTTACGCTATTCCATTTTTTTTTTATAATAGATAAATTATTCTTAAAGGATCATGATTAGAGGCAATGATTCCTCAAAGCTTATTATGACATGAAAATTTTCTGCTCATTCATTCTTTGAAAGTTCTGTGATTAAATTTATTTTTTCATTTTCATATTTATCTTATACCTGCAGTACACAATTCCATGTTTTTACATATTAATATATAAATGGAATGCATTTTGAAAAGAAAATTGTAAATAAAAAATAAAAAATAAAAAAGTGCATCCAAGTTAATCAATAAGTACAGAACGTCTAAACAAAGCATTCCATTTCACTAATCTAAACCATGCAGCGTAAAGTTTTCTAAAGTTTAAATTCAATTCTAAATTTTATGCTATAATACAGATTAATGATGATTTCGTTAAGAGAAAATACCTCTAAATTAGTGAAAAATAATAATTTCAAACTCTAATTAAATAATTTTCCAAAACTTTAACGCTAGTAAAATCTCCGAGCTAACAATGCTCATGCACGATAACAATCACGAATATCACTCTCATTACATCGAGACACACAGGTATAAGTACAACGCGTACTTATCAAGCGAGACAGAAGGCGTACGCACGCGCGCGCGCGCGCGCACGACAAGCGAGACGGACGCAGCTGCGGAAAGAACAAGTGCGAGCGAGAACCAACGAAGTAAAAGATGCCGGATTTCTAGAACAACGCAGCCTTGACTCACACACTACGCGCTTACTCGTTAGCAGGTTCACTCGGTGCGCGCGCACAAACGGGGAATGTATATCCTGCACGAGCTTCTATAATACCCGCACACTTGTGTACATATATATGTATATATATGCGTGTCGATCGGCTTTTCGATCGTCGAACGAATCAGCCGCAGATGGAAGGTCGCGAGCAGAACGATGGAGAGAACAAGCGCGAGAGCCTCGATCCGGAAATCTTTTGGTAATTCGATTGGCGATGAGTTGAAATATTGAAGCAGGTAGGTGTTACTATATGCGCGCGTGCGTGCATCACCGGAAGATTGATATTTTTTTTTTTTTTTTTTTTTTTTTTTTTTTTTTTTTTTTTTTTTTTTTTTTTTTTTTTTTTTTTTTTTT
>JAYJLV010037504.1:0-12133 GCA_036873485.1 Torymus texanus
ATGATAGTGTGTCGTTTTTAACTCCAAAATTGACCAATAATTAGCCAACGCATCGTTAACGTTTCTACCAGGGAATGGTCGTAAATTTACTAGAAATGTCAGAAAAATAGAAACTTCTTGAATAAATTATAAGAATTCATTAAACAATTGCTAATTTTGTAATTTATTGACTCGTTTCATAATTAAATTAAAGAATGCGCTCTAAAATAAAGGCGAACCACAATATCAGATAAGTCCACAGTTCCCGGAATAACCAGATAAGTCCACACTTTTTTGAGTTCTTACTCGTTTTTAACGCATCAGAAAATATATATCAGAATATATGTTTTCAATGTGTCAATTGACTAGTCAAGTGTCGCGACTCATTTCGTTTCTCCCGATCTTACATATAAGTTTGAACATTAAAACCCGTTTTTCTCTGAAACTCGTAAAGTGGACTTATTCGCTTATTCCAGAAAGCCACAGAATAGCCTAAACTCACCTATAAATACAAACTCCAGTAACCAATAAAACCGTTCATTGAGATATCCCATATACTTTCATAACCATACAGCTGTGTAACACTAACAACTTGATATCAGTATACAAATTTGCATATATATATAAATCCACGCAAGAAATCGATGCTCCACATTCACATCATCCTTCCTCATGCATAAAAGGCTCCTTAGCATAACGGCACATCCCACCGCGTGTGAGCTTTAACGAACGTCCATTATCTCCATTGAACCTTGACGTTGTAGAAATCTCAGTATATTCGTTATTGTGTTCACAGGCTGGTGCCCGATGACATGGGATGGTATACTCTGCTGGCCATCGACACCGCCTGGTGATGCTGCCGTCCAGCTGTGCCCGCACTACATTGCTGGATTCGATCTTAAGGTTTGTTACTCGAGGTGTCGAGCAAAAACGATTCATTTCATATATAGATGGTGTTATAGAGGGGAAGTAGAATTTTTTTTTCTTCTGTTCTTTTTGGTTTAATAAAGGGTAGCGGAAAGCAGGTGGTGCTGATTGAGAGGAACGTGCAGAGTAACATGTTTTTTTTTTAAGAAAATCCTTGTATTCTGAAATGAAGGAAAAATTGTTTTTTTGTAAAATGCAGGGTGTATTATAGAAATTTATTATCAAAGAGATATGTTTTATAGAAAAAAAGGTATTAAGAATGTTTTCAAAAAATTTTATTTTACAAAAATCTTATTTCGTACTGAAATATCATTTATGAAGACTTCAAACGTTTGAACGTGTGTATCGAGTCGCAATTTTTCGATATACAGTTGACATCATCTCCGGTATCGTTACCTCGCAACGTTTTCCTTCGAGTTCTTTGCCCTAAAAAATGTGTGACCTTCCGCATCAATTCCTTCAGATCGATGATTTAATTAGACGTTTCTACTTCGGCGACAAATGCTCTGTTAATTGCCAAAGAGAAAGAGACTATGTCTTCACGGGATACGAGTTCTTTATGATAAATAAATTGTCGTTTTCATTGGCACTCGGTCTCGCAAAATCATCGACGTTTGACCGGTCATCGACTTTCTGTGCACGCGCGCGCGTGCCAATTTCATCTGTAACAAAATTAATTGTTTGATCAGTAATATACCTATATGTGTATCTATACACGCTTATTTTAGTTTTATTTCGTTCCTTTTTAATAGAATCAATTAATTTGTAATGTAATATACCGACGAGGGTCGCAAATCTACTTCTCGTTCGCGTTTCTGTTAGCAATTTTCTCTTTTGTTGCTTATCGATGCATTATAGAAGCAATTTTGCGCGGAAACTCTTTCAACCTGTTTCTTATAAAGGTGGCTGGTGTTAAAGGATGCTAAATGTCACATAAAATTTTGAGGTGAATGCAATTAATAGAGATTAAAGGTAAATGAAGGACTAGTACAGATACAATAAAATCCAGTCGATCGGCCTTTTCGCGGAAACGAAGAAACGAATTGGAACGTAGACGTAAATAGACTATTTGTTTCACACAAACACACACATACATAGATACGAGTGTAATAGAAAAGTACGTTTATATGAATTCTTAGATTCGCGGAACGACCTTTCCTGGAACGCGGTAAGATAATTCAAAGTCTTATTTTAAAAAAAAAGTATATTTATTTTGCATATCGGAATTTATAGTGTCGTTCAAGAACTTTTAAAAAGTGTAAAAATGCAACGAGGAAGGTTTAATCTTCAGTAAAACTTTTTAGATTTATGGAAAATAGTATATATCCACAGGATATTGAGATTCAGATATGAATGTAGAGCTTAAATGGTTTTAAAAAATATTCCATATATTTCGATGAAATGGTAAAAAATCGTTGTTTGACACAATTACTTTTCTTACTATTGTACATTTCTAACTGCATTTTATGTGTCAAATAAAAAAAAAATTGTATTAAATTTTCTGCGCAACCAACGCAACGAAAATCCATCCCGTTGTTGTAAAGTATATAAACATGAAATTCCATCAAACATTTTCTCTCAAAAAAATAAATATAGCATCTCCATGCTTTGGTATCATTACTCTTACCACTTTTTTTATTTTTTTTTTTGTATCTCACCTCTAATTTATGTCAAGTATCCTATTTTATACACGTGCGTATACGTTTATTATACAGGCGAACGCGACGAGGCAGTGTATGAACGACGGCCAATGGTACTGGAATCCAGAGCAGAACGCAACCTGGTCGAATTATACGCGATGTTACCGGGACCAACTGGTGACGGTGCTCATGAACCTGCCGGGTGTACAATCCGACAACAATGTCACCTCCATCGGGGTAAGTAAGCTCGGCCAATTGGCCGACTCCGATTTCACTTGTCTGTCTAACTACTGTTAGCAATGGCGATGAAGTGTTGCGACTCGCGCCCACGCTAAGTGGAAGACGGATGTGTATATTTGAGGTTGGGATTCGATTTGATGCCTCGCTGGGTCTATTTGAAGGGGATGATGAAGTAGTTGTTGTCATGATGGCTTTATGTATATATTCACTTTTCTTTTTTTTTATTAGTTTCCAAGAACAATGTAGGAAAACGGACAGTGTAGAAAGGTTAAATTAGTTTTATAATGCTTGAATGTCTGAGGTAAAACGTTTATAGTGTAAATACTACACTAGTGGTTATAGTACTGACGGCATTTCGGTTATAGCTTTTATAGATGTTATGAGTTTAAATTAAAATAGGAAAAAGGGAAATCATCTTTGTTTTAAGGGGTGGATTAGATTTTTCTTAATTATATTAATAATGAGAAGTTACTTGAAAAAATAAAAGGTTTCTTTTTCACAACCATCAAAAAGAATTCACCAATTCTAGTTAGAATTTTGAATAGTAACAATCCTTAATAGATATTCATATTAATCATTACAATTTCTTTTCTTAGCATTCTTTTCTTACACAAACTCGAAAATTGATAAAATTACGTTATTTACATTAGATAAATTGATATACATAGTAATCGAAGTTGAATATTTAATTATCTAGGCATAAATTAGACAAAATAGGCTTTATGCATTGTTTATATTAAGGAGGTTGGATAATAAAGTAAAAATGATAAAATCATTTAAAAAATTTGACAACGTTGTTCTTTGATTAATTCCATAAACCATGCAAAATTTCAGATAATTTGTCAAGTCAAAGTTTGACTCTTGTACGCAGATTCTTATAGGAAATTCCTTGGAAAATATAGAACACTTAGGATGTGATTCTTAACAAATGATAAGAATGAGATAAAAAACTATTTACAATATTGCAATTATATGTAAGAATGTTTATACAAAATTTGAGCGCGATAGACAATAGCGATTCTGAGTACTGGCAGAAAACGTAAATAAAACACCAAGTTCATTGCGGGAGGGAGTGCGCACTACATTCATAGCTAACATTGATAGCTCCTGTATTTAAAGTATCGATTACGAAATCTATTTTATAAAATAAAATTTTTCTATCTAATCGTAGATGTTCAATGCTATTACATATTGTCAGAAGCGACTGGCGGCCAGTTTATTTATAAGTTTAATAATTATTGTAACGCGTAAAAATAAGTTTTGTAAAGCCATTGTGAAGCTTAAAAATAGTACTCACAGTTCACATCTATATGCTTCGTTAATAGAACACAAGCGTACACTGGTTTGATTAATTACAGAAATGTAGGACCCTATTTTTAATATTTAATCATTTGATATTTAAACATTTTTTTGCTAAAAATCTTTTATACGTATAAAATTCCGCCCTTTGTTTATATAAAAACTACACTCAGAATTTTTGTAACAGATTCTGTTAATAGCTACGATTTTTATGTTCAAAAGTGAGCATAATGTTACGTATGACAGAAATAAATAACAAAGCCGAGAAAAAATATTTAACAAACGGGACGCGTTTTTTGTTAGTATTGTTTATAGGGTTTCATGTTTGAAAAATGACGTCGGTACTCACATCAGCTCCACCTTGATTATACGAAAAATTTTGTCTGACCAAACGCAGTATATTTCTACTTAAAAAAACATCCCATCATTCACAAAATTTTAAAACCGAATATTACAACGACGTACTTTATTTTACACGCAAATCGTTTATCAAATTCTCAAAACTTTTATATAACGATATTCACGTTCCATAAATATTCCCCACATCGAACTCATTCCATATTCACAATAACTTTAAATCCATTGTCACACATATCAGCCACCTCTTATCATACATCACCATAATGGTGAAAAAATCTTGGAAAACTTAAGTCCTTAACCTTGGACCAACGCTCGTAACTCTCTACAGCAACCCAAACGTTACTTTAACCATTGGCGGACTCGCGAAACTCGGGCGGCTATTCGCGTCTGTTGCATGAGTGTATGTGTACTCAGAGCACGTATATTGAAATGCGAAGTTTCACTAGCGCGTGGATTGTCTTTGTCGGATTACCCCTGGTGTAGCCTTGTACAACGCTGTAGTGCTAAATTGTAGCTGAATTAATGTACCCCGGTAGTAATTATCGAGGACAACAAGGTTCGTTGTTGTTACTGTGATGTAAATCGTGGGATGTTGCAGTTGTTATTGCACTTTATTTTCATTATTTTCATGTTGTTGTCCATGTATAATTATAGATTCTATTTTGACGTGTTGAAGCTTAGAACAAGATCGAAAATTATTTAGTGAGCAGGTGTTAAAGTTGTCGCCCTCCCCTTCTACCCCAGTGATATTAAGCAGTTAATGTAGTTAGTTAATATCTTGGCAGTGTATAAGAGGAGTATAACTTGCAAACTCGGAACTTGAAAATCTATTAAGTAATAATGAGGCGAGTTTCGTCTTGGTCCACTAACACCAGCGTAGGTATATGAAGTTTTATAAATGCAAGCAATTATGGATTATGATAAATATATATACGCAATTATATAAGATTATTAATAATTTAATTTTCCTAATTACGTAAGATATGAGTCTGATCTTATATTGTATTCATCTACTTATGAGTAAGATTTATTTTATTCACGGGTTCAAATTGAAACTGATACAAAAACAGATCTTCACAATATTTCTGTGTAATTTTAATTATAGCTAATTAAGATCAATCCGAAGAAATATTATCTTTGCATGTGATTTTAAGGATTAGAAAACGTTTTGTATATTAATCTGGAGTATTAAGCGTATTTAATATTGATACAAGATAAATTAAAAGTTAATCTAGCGTAAATCCTTTAGAACGCAAGCTAATTAGTTCTCATATAATAATCTAAAACGTTATTATATATAAAAAAACATACAATTTTTTATACGTATTTTATTGAAAAAAAGTACATCAGCTAAAATAAAAATAAAAAAGGTAAAAACCTCTACACCTAAAAGGGAGATAATAATTTTGGCATTATTCTAAGGTCCATTTAGATATCGCATGTATATACATGTTCACAAACCGCAGACTCCCATAATGCTTACGGTTATCCAATAGATCAGATCAATTGCATGAATGAAAAGCCCACGCAAATAATATAAGGTGATTCGGTGACTCTTGATACAAATAGAAGAGAGAAGCATTGTGAGAATGTTTTCTTTGTTTCTTTATGAATGTTCGTATCAAGTATACATAAACGTTTTTCGATTAATAGATATAGACTCACACATTATCATATTTTTTATAGTTAGTCGTGAGAATTGATTTAAATTTTGTAAACGGGTATAGAATTTAAAGACAGATAAATAATTTGACTGGATTTAAATCTATAGAAAATACAAGCATGAGAAAAGAAATATTCTTTGGTAATTTCATTGTAAATTATTTCCTGCCATTTCTTTATTTAAATATAAAAAAAATTCGTTGGATAATTTAATACCATATAACAAATGATCAAATAAAGCTATAATCCGGCATATATATCAACTGGAAACGATCCTCAGTCGTCTCATCTAAAACATCGAAAACCCCGTCACGAAAAATCGTCGAGGACACCTCATCAACATCTCAAACATTTACACTCGTCCCTGAATCCACAATCAACGTCTTTATTCATTCATAAAGCCGAAGCCCTTCCACTGCGCAATCTCACCGCACCGCGACAATAAATCGTAATTTCAATCCGGTTGAAATCCAGGGAAAATATCGGACGCTCGTAGATCCGTGAATTATATTCCGTAGCTTTGGTGGTATATTCGATATTTCCACCTAAATGCGTATATACGCGTTCTTTAAAAAGAGCCGAAAGAATTTCAAGTTTCAGACGAATGCATGGATCTTCTTTCCTACATGAATACCATTACGCAGCGTCTATGAGGATTTTTCGTGATATAGGAGGTGAATTTCGATTACGACTTTATAAAGAATTGTCTATCGATCGGTGAGCTTGATTTTAAAATAATTGATGGTAATGAGTTTGAGTAAGGATGAAGATTTACTTTTGATTTTCATTTCTATTATTGCACCGTTAACATTTGAAATTATAATGCTAGGTTTTTTTTTTCATTTTATCTTGGAATTATTGTCTTTTTTCATCAGACATACATGAATTTGTTATAAAATTTTTAATAAATATGTTATGAAAAATAAAAGTATTCTTTGTCCGGAATAAAAAGATCAACCAAAAAGATAGACTAAAGGTAATAATAAATAAATAAAATAAATTCAAATTAGTTTTTAACTATTGAATAATATTTACATTATATACGTTTAAATATTGATATTCCCACACAATGTACATCCAATTCCATATATTTGGAATAAATTTAACTTATTAAATAAGAATTTGTCTGTTTGCTGACTAAAATGTATGTTGGAGAACAATTTTAACACCTACAATGTTTACCATTTTTAAACTAAATTATATTGCATAATAAAAACGTAAATAAACGTTACGTTAGTACTTTAACATTGCAATTGAAAAAAAAAGAAAATAATTTGCTAGTTTACAATAAATGCATTTTTTATATGAACACAACTGATTTTATAAAAATATTATCATCTATAAGTACATTCTTAATAAATCGCTAAATAAACTTATTAAAAATCGAACTTTTAAAATCTTTCCTTATCCTTTTACATTAGTCTGATCCTATAAACTAAAAAAAAAATCATTTCTCTATCACCCTTCATATTACTTTTTTCTTTTTCTACTCGAGATAAAACAGTCCCTTTTCCCTTGAAAAAAAGCATTAACTTCCACTCGCTACGCCAACAACTCGGACGAATTTTACGTTCACTCGCAATCCGTTTTTACACCCTTGCGAAAGGCGCTTGAGCATTTGATGTACAATGACGATTGCTCCTATACTCCCACGAATCACAGGTGCAAACGACATGAAAACCTTGCGCGTCCTTTTTGGAAAATTTTGTAATTACTGTACTGCAAGGTATATTAATTTATAATATTACTTTATTGGTGTACTTAATGTTCGAGTTCTGGTTCTGACGTTTTAATTATATAAATTAATTTCTATATTATATAATATGTAAAATTTATTTGATTGTATACATGTTCAAATTCTACGTTAAAAGAGTACAATAACTTTTTCATTCTTTCAATATAAAAAAAATATATATTTTTTCACGTGAACTTCATTCGAGTTTAGATTTTATTCAACTTCGTTTTAAAAAAATAAAAACATTTTTCACATATACCTACATCCCACTCGAGTTTAAATAAAATCAAAATCCCGTACCCTTGTTTCATAATTCTCAATATGTCAAAAGCTATTACCAAGTCGCGACGGTGAATTATCGTTCTACGAAAAGACAAAGGGTAAATATTGATCCCAATGGTCCTCACCCGTCCCGTGTAATTGGCTTCGGACATCCCTTCTATATACAAATACTTCGTAAATATTTATCGCAAATAGGCGTCGCGTCGAGACACCTTTCGGAATATCTTATTACACTGGGGGGGAGATGCTTGTACGTTCCGATGTTTATGTATGGTTTTTGCTCATTGCTCTTCGTTCTCGTTTAAAGGTGTGTGTATATATAAGACTACGTGCAAACTTTTTTTTCCTTTTGTTTTTTTTTTGTAGATGTACCTGCCAACAATAAAGTACATCTCCAAAGTGGGTTACACAGTGTCTTTCTTCACGCTCGTCGTCGCGCTCTGTATATTAGCGAGTATCAAGTAAGTATGGAAATTTGGTGTTTATAGTTGTTAATGGTCCCTGTAGTTGAGAAATTCTATTATTCCCTGCATGGAACTTATTGTATATGTTGCTATATAATACACAACATTTATCAGGTGGTCATAATTAATTAATGAAATCGGTACAAAAAAAAAAACATTTATCATTTTTTAAAAGGCTAAAAATTTTGTGGAGTTTGATTTCGGCGAAACGTAAATTAATAACTTGATAAACTCACCGTAAAAATGTTGCTTTTTAATTATATTTTAATACTCTCGCACACTTATTCGTACAATAAAATGAGATATTCAATCAACTGCATATCACATTTCGAAGAAAAAAAAAAATATTTTACGGGAATAATGCTTTAATTAAATTTTCATTTGACTTTGGTAAAATCCAACAAATATAGAATTACAATAAACAACAATTCGAAAAATGCATACCCGTTCTCGCGTCACCGGCAAAGGTATCTTTTACACTCTTATATATGTATTATGTATACGTTTTCGTTAATCATTCAGAATAATGCTATTTATAGTACATCCTTTGTGAGCTTACTAGTTAAATTTACGTTAGGAACGTATTCCTGGTTTACTGAATCATTCGTGAATAACGTCCACGCGTTTCTTTTTTTTTCGCGCGGAGGCGGTATACGAGCCAACACACGTTATTTTTTTATTGGTGATCGCGTGTTATTCACACCTTGAAAACACGCGTGAATTGATGTTTCGACTTTATTGCATTACTTTTTTAAGGTGTAGATGCACCTTGTAGAAATTTTATTATTCTATTAGGCTTAGTATCATGGCTATGGATCTTTAGGGATAATTGAGGTTTAAATGTTTATAAAGGCTACACGGAGAAACACGTCTTGAAATACAGTATTTATTTATAGGAGGTATTATCTAGCAGCTTGTCTTATACTTGAGATTGATGTTTGTAAATTAAAGTTTTGGATATTCAAGTTTTATATCTGCTTGAAATACAAGGACGTATTGAATACGCTCCGTTCAAATATCTTATATATTCCGTATCGTATGTATTTTCCGATAGGTCACTTCTTGACTACTATATTTTTGGAATCCGTTTTCAATTTCGACAGGAATATATGAAATATTTGAAAAGAAAAAAGAAAAAAAGAAATATGAAATGCACGCAAAGCACAATCCCCGTAATATATATAAGCATGTCTCCCGTTTCCTTCCTCCACGTCTGCACAGTATTACACGACGCCAAGTTTAACGCGCGCGCTCCGCGTCCCTTTGACAACATGTCCTTCCGCAGAAAACTGCGCTGCCAGCGCAACATCCTACACATGCACCTCTTCGTGTCATTCATGGTGCGTGCCTTCATGTTCCTGCTGAAGAATATCCTTTTCGTCGCTGGTGTTGGGTTATCTACAGATGTTCTTATCAAGGATGGCGAAAGTTACTGGCTTGATCATGAGATTGAGAGCAACTGGCATTGTAAAGTCTTCACGAGTATATGGCAGTATTGTATACTTGCTAATTACTCTTGGATCCTAATGGAGGGACTGTACCTGCATAATCTTATATTTTGCGCCCTCTTCACGGATTCGAATGCGAGTATTGCGGCGTACGTCGTACTTGGTTGGGGTAAGATTTTTTTTCTTCTTATTATTATAGAGATTGGAAGGTAGTAAATAAATAATGATTGCTAAAAGTAATTAATTTAATATAATATTGTTTAGTGTTTTTTGTTTACATTTAAAATAAACACGTAAGAAAAATAATTTAAAAAGTTGCTAAAAGTAGTTTGACTTATATTACTAAAAAGTATTTTGAAAATATTGTTTATTATTGTTCAAGAGCCTTTCTATTTTATTTAATTTCCAAGAAATTTCAGTTTAAAACTTGAGAATGTAATTAGAGTTGAAATTATTTGGAACTTTTAATTTGTCTATTTAATTGTGTTACAAATTAATTGTTTTAGTATGTAATTACGTGTATATAGATAAAATTTATGATTTTATGAATAAAACATCGTAATTTTTATAGTTCATGAATAAAAAGTTTGAATGAGGGTCTCCAACTCCTAAGTTAGATACTTTACCAACTAATCATCGTCATATTGTAATAATTGCAATTTTTGTTTCTCCTTATTCTTCATATCGTTCTCATCGCATCTGTAACAATAATTACGTTAGATATTTTTTGCTATTTGTTTTTTTTAAATAAAATAAATTTAACAATAAATAGAAAATAATTACATTAGGATACAAGGAAGTTAGGCTAAAAAGGGTAATATAGCTAGAGGGAAAGAAAAAGTAATAAGGTAGTAGTAATTTTATGAATAGGAGTATATACCACATTTATAATGAAATAGAATAATTTTCACTAGACAATTCTTTTGATGCAATTTTATCTGTTATATTACATTGCATTTTTTACTAGAACATCTGTAGTTGTTATAAAGAAAAAAATCCATATTGTTTTTCAATTTATATCTTGATAGACATTTAATAAATCTGTTCGAACTTCAAGATATGTTAGCTTTGTTACTATAGTTATTTTATACCGAAACCAGAGTTTTCGTTCAAGAGATACCACTCATAAGTTTTGAAAATCTTCAAAGACCCAAGATTTTGTAAAATTTCTCAACTTTTATATTTCACCTTTGGTCCGATCGATGTTCACGCGAGATATTTCGCCTTGTTAGTTTCTTAAAGTACTTTCAAAAACTAGAATTAATTCGCTTTTTTAAAATCTTACAAAAATAAATATTATATTGTTTATTTCTGGAGGTAATATAGTTAATATAGCGAAAAATTAAATTAAGTTTGGTAACGAGAAAAGCCAATGGATTGAAGTGACGCTTTTTATAATCTTTTTGCGGATTAGGCAAAGTTTTAATCAAAGTTATGAAAGCTGTAAAGCAGGATTTTTGAGTTTAAAGGGCTATAGTTGAATGTACGTAATTTGACCTTTGCACTTTTTAATTAAAGTATTTGTCAATTTAATCCTTTTAACTTCTCTAAAAACTAAAAAAAGAAACAAATTAAAACGTACTAATACTTTAATTTACTAATGACGACCATTACAGGTCTTCCAGCGTTGTTTGTAACGACGTGGACAGTGCTTCGCGTGGTCTTCGAAGATGTCTATTGCTGGACAACACACGACAACGCGCTAATTTTCCAACTATTACGAGTACCCATCACAGTCTCCGTTATCGTAAGTATGCTTTTTCTATGGTCATCATGCGACCCACATGTTGTCGGTGAAAACAACGTCTCTCACGTGGGTGTGTACAGCTCGGAGGAAAGAGAAATTGTGTGTTATTTTTCGTGGGTGCCTAGAAAATACGAGCTGTTGCCGTACAGTGGCCGTGATATATTGCACTCGAATCAAAAGTTTTTTTTTATTTCTTTTTATAAAGTTGTTTGTATACGTACATTATTTCTTTTTTTTTTTCATTTTTGTATATAAGGTCCAAACGATATATTACTTAAGAAATATTTACAAATTTACATGCAACAATGTTTAATAGAAAAAAGTTTTGTTTTAGTGGGATCTACAACTTT
>JAYJLV010037504.1:12233-25023 GCA_036873485.1 Torymus texanus
AAATTTTGTTTTACAGATAAACTTTATACTGTTCGTGAACATCGTTAGAGTACTTATGTCGAAGCTGAGGTCAACCGTGTCAGAGGATACCATGCGATACAAGTAACAAAAAAGCTTATTTTTTTTTAAAACTTTGATAAAATAATGTGAAAGCGGTTTTAATTCTTTATTTTCATTTGTTTCAATGTCACATATTAGTTTTTTTAATTTACAATAGTCATTTACATTTCTCTATTATACCTAAGATACGCTATATTCATATGTTATATATATGTATAGTATATTACTAAAATAACTTCGAACTATTTTTATTCGAATACCAAAGAAATTCAATTGCAATTGCATTTCTACAGTAAAAACAAAATTTCTAGAATCTACTTTATCCGCGTGTAAGAAGAAAAAAAAATACGTTTCCCCCTGCTCTGACCCCAATCTTTTCGCAGACGTTGGGCAAGAAGTACGCTAGTGTTGGTGCCACTGTTCGGTGTGCACTACTCCATATTCCTCGGTATGTCCTACAGCATGGGGGTCAACGAGACCGTCGAGATCGTCTGGCTATTCTGCGATCAGCTGTTCGCCTCGTTTCAGGTATATATTCGCTCCCCTCGTATATATACAGCATCACCGGTTGGCTGCGGCTAGTTTTATACACACACACACACACACACACACACACACACATACTTAGCCCGAGGCTTCTATACTCGGCTTATATAGCCACACGCATGCGTGGCTGCAACGGCGCATACTGAGAGATGCCCGGGCTGATACGTATATTTGACACGAGGATTGCTATTGGGAAATGATGACGATAGGGTGGTTTTGGTTATTCGGTTTGAAATGTCGTTTTATAACTGTAAGTTCGTTGGTATGAAAATTTTATGAAGATTATAGTAATATGTGAGAATTATGGGAAGGAGATGTTAGTTAAAGTTAAAGTTAAAGATGATTGAAATAAAGTACTTTGGAATAATTCAATGATCGTAACTGTACTTATATTTGTACTTTTAGTGTATATAGAAAGCTTTTTTTTGAGATACTATAGATATTGGGCGTCTGTGTACAATCGTAAAAGCTCCTTCTCATCGAAAATAACGTGCTCTAGTTAGAAGGCTCTTATACATCTAAAAATAATCTCTAGTATCCTTATAAGAAAATCTGTTCATAAAGAAAACATAAGGAGAGCGGAAGGAACTGTTAAAAATATAGGATGAGGTGCTTTGTATTGACGAACGATTCATGATAAAAAGGGGCCGACTAATTGTAGCTTCTACTACTTATGGATTCATTTCGTAAATATTCTAAATCTAATGACGTAAACTCGTATTCAAACTTGTTGGATATTGAATAAAAGTCTTTCTTCAAGACGACTTTAGGTAGTGTATTACTTTTTTTTGTCGTTCAAAAATTTTTCAATTAAAATTTAAACTTAGATAGTAATATTTTTTAAACCCTTTTTTAAACTATGTGTACCATATTCATCAAGGAGCATGTCGCGCGTTGTTAATAAAATTCTGTGTGTTGATTGAATGAAAATATTTAACATATTTATTATTTTTGCAAAAATTAGTTTATAAAGCGAAAGTACATATTATATACTAATTTTTAAAAACTTTCGTACGTTCATTGTACATTAACCTCAAGCTAGTGTCAATTGTTATCCAAAAAAAAAGATTTGGAAAGAAAACATAAAAAAACTTTCTTTTTTCAGTTTTTTGAAAAATAAACTTTCGGGAAAAAGCTTTGAAAAAATTTTTTCCGAAATATTTGTTCGAAAAAATTCGGTACTAGGAAATTTCTGCATAGACAGCACGAATATGAATATGGAACGCTCGGATCAAACGGATGTGTTAAAGAAATAGGAAATAAAAATATATATGAAATAAAAATTTTAATAACTCTAAAAATATTTTACTTTTGTTTAAAATAACAAAGACAACAATTTCGTGTAAATATGTCAATTTTAACATATATAGAAATAACATTAAAAAACATAGAACATAGAACATTTTATTTTGACGAGATGGAAAAATTGTATCTACAAAACGGACATAAGTACTATAATTAGTTAATAACTTATATTTTGATAACATTAAAAACTAATAAATACAATTTTGTAAAAATACGAAATAAAATATTATATTATTGAATTTACATATAAAATCTATTTTTTCTTTAAGTTAAAGAGTTTTAGATTACGTTTCTGCAATAAAAAAGAAATCAATTTTTTGGTCATTTTCAAGTGATCTCTACCCTAAAGGTTGTGCACGGTATAATATAATGTTTCAAAGCTATGGTGATGAAGTCTTTATCATTTGTAATCTCAGATGACACGTTATTTAAGGATTCTTTTAATCAGCTTGTTCAACCTATTTTATATCTAACTATATTTTATTATAAATCATAAATAACAACATTAATCTACATGAGATAGATATAAAAAATACACATGTGGTCTTAGCTCGGTGAAATCGTAGTGCTCGAGTATAACTATAAAAAACTGAAAATTAGTCCCTGCTGACATTTTTCGTATTGATACTTGCGATTTAAAATACTACAACACAACGAGACACATGCACGATTCTCTGTTTCATCTAAATCGTCCCCTACATTTCCAATATTACCTTCATACCCTCATACCTTAAACAATCCCCATAATCAACTGACACTATTCCACAGGGTTTCTTCGTAGCTGTCCTCTACTGCTTCCTAAACGGCGAGGTACGAGCCGAGGTATCACGTGCTATGCGAGCGCGCAAGTGGCCACGACTACCACGTTTTTGCCGTTGGGGTGCTCGTCCATCTACACATTCTGGTAGCACGTGTAGTTGCAACACTGCAGGAAAACAAGCCTACGTTGCATCCACAGATAGTCTTGATAGCTGTTGTTGTTATGGATTACTGAAACGATGGGCCTGCTGTAGAGAAGCGTTAAGACGTGCGAGTTCGAGGAATCATCACCATAGGTCGACCCACTCGATGGCGAGTACTCAAGGTCTTTGGTTTTTCTCCCTTTTGCTCCTCTGTGTTGTTCACGCGTCCATGCGATTGGCTTTGGCTTGTGCGGTAAGCTGGGGATTGGGGTTTTGTTGCTTCAGAGATTTCGTCATTGCAGTTGATATATTTGTTATTGACTTATTAACTATAATATACATGTTGTATAATTAAATTTATTAGGTGGTTGAGAATTGTATATATTGTTGTTGCTTGCGCTTGCGGTTGCTTGCATTGTGCTAGTTTTTTAGATATAAATGTGCATGTAGATATAAATGTAATGAAGCAAGTTGAAGGAAAGAAGGTGTATGGGATATTCAAAGTCATTGATCCACTGTATTAGATGTACAATAAATGATCAAAGTGTCTAAAAATAGCATCGTAAAGCGAAGTGATTGAATTGGGGTTAAGCTTGCGCTTTCCGATCAAAGATGTTTCAAGTAACTCTTATATATATATATAGTAAAATCAATGTTCAAAGCTTTATTTCTTTGAAAAAGACGTCTTTTAACGTAAAATCTGAAAAAATTATGGCGTATTAACAATTATTTCAAAATGCATCAATTAACTTTTACAAAAATGTTAATTTTTTTTTATAAATATCGTACTACCATTTCTTGCGAAGACCGTTTGTATTCCTTCTTTCCTGTTTACTCTGTCCTAATAAGGTCACTGGATACTTTCACGTGTATAGGCTTTTACTAAATTTGATCATTCCTGCCATTCATGATGGACTTCTAATATTACGGAAAGTGCACATTCACAATGGGAGAGGGACGAATGTACACAATAGTCCTTTATTAAATACTAACGCGAATTGCCGTTCTGATATTTCAAGAGAAAGCAAAAATATCGACATTTTTAATTGACAACAATTTTTTATATGGTTTGCAAATGAAAAAAAAAAAAAAAAAAAAAAAATAAATCAATCGAGCAATGTGTACATACGAGAGTTGTGAGTTATTTTCTCCCCTCCTATATTGCTCGTCGCGCGCAGTTGTAGATACATTCTAGCAAGTAACGGCCATAATTCACTTCCACTATGCAAGCCTACTGAATTAAACAATCATTATTCATTGAGACAAATATACATACACGCACAAATTTGGCCATTGTAGTCTCGTGGTTCTGAAATGCATTAATATTAATACTGCATAAAAAAATCTTTAGTTACGGGCTGATTATTCATTTTTTATTCTCGCAAATTATTCACTGTTTTCTTTTTTATAGAAAAAATAAGATTATGCGAAGCTGAAGAAAAAAATTGTTTGTACAGTTTCCTGTATAAGCTTTTATTTTTTTTACATGAATAAAAGAATTTATTTAAAACGTGCAAGATTTTCTTAAGATCACTAAAATTAAAACTGTTTTACAAAATTTTGTAAACAAAGTTTCATATATATATGCTACAAGTTGATTCAACTTAATCCTATAGTTTCCAATATCGCTTACAGTTTCAAAAGATATTTCATACTGAAATTTGTATTGGGGAAAGCTGCGATCATAAAATTTAACTTGGCTCTTCGAAAATTCTGGCGAAATGTAAAAGTTAGACTCGCAATCACAATCTAATTTTAATAAAACTTTTAATAAGCTTATTACGTGACTTTTCCTACACTCCCGCTACTTACATACACTCATCCACCAACGAGCTTTTGAAAAATGCTCACCACCTAATTTTCAGCAAACAACCGTTCACTAACTCTAGCTATTACACTCTCATTGATTTTCTCTCCAAAAATATTTAACTCACATGCATATAGCATAGCATTCATCATCATCCTAGTCGTTCCTCGAACGAGCTTTTTCAACGACGTCGGCACATATCACGTTACGAGCATCGTAACCCGAGGCGGCAAATAAAGCTTATATATGTGTATATGTGTGTGTGTGTGTGTGTGTCCATTTTGGCCATTTCTCCATCTCTCTAGTCTCCCCTGTTTGTTCTCTCCGCAGATATCGGGATCGGCACGAGGGGCGGCAGTCTAGCTAGTAGCCGTGGTTACCTCGAAATCGCGGGTACCGGAAGTCCAGCTTTGATGCAGACCGCAATTGGCACTGCTGCCAATGCCATTGCTGCAAATAACCATCGGCATCATCATCATAATCACCATCATCATCATGGGCCCGCTCCCATGTGCAAGAACATGGATCAAAGCCTGCTGTCGTTCTGTTCGAATGTGAGTATCAGATAATTATACAACACTGAGAAAAATGTGGTAATTAAATTTCACACAAATATATAACAAAAATTACTATATAATGTAGAAACGACAGTATATATTATTATTTCTAACAAAAATTATAAACAAAAAATACAAGAAAAACAAAAACAAGATCGTGTGTTTGTGACTAGGAAAAGAGTTTATTCATCAAATTTTACTCTGATATTTTTATGTACATAATAATGTGTTTTTAGAACTCTCCAACGTTCTGATTTTTTTATATCTTCCTCCTCTCATATATCTTGAGTTCGACTTATTTTAGGTCGTACAAACCCAAATGTCTGGAATTCATCCATCATTTAATATAGACGGTTTAATAGCAATATACTTCATTTTATATTAGCATATTACTTTATTATAACTATTGTTCAGTATATACTTTATATTTCGGAATATCATACAAAGTAATAAAATTTGTATACCAAATTGAAGTCACAGAAAAGAAATTTTTATTTGATTTTGAAAATTCACTGAATTCTATTAAAAAAAGCACATCAAACGGTTGCCTCTTTATTGCAAAAAGTAATAATATATAAGAGAACAATATTAGAAGATTGATCTATATTTTTAGGTTTTCGGATTTTAATATATCTAGTCTAGTTTTTAGTTAGAAAAAAATTTATACATTAAGTATTGAATTTTCAAAGAATAATTATTTTGAAATTCAGATATTCACTTTTCATCATTTATTAATCATGTACAGTTTTACGTTTCCATTTAATGCATATATATATATATATATACATATATATAGGAAATCCAGGCTTTAAAATTTTTGAAAGGAGCACTCACAAAAGTTAATGTTAGTTTTTAAATATAATATAATATATCATCAATCGTATCGAATTTAAGCAGGGATAATGAATTTCTGCTCGGATGTTTATAATTCTTTTTGGATTTTAAATAATTTTAACTAAATAATGGTCAGATAAACAAGAAAATTCCTGCATTAAATATTTTAAATGCACAGTCTAGTCTAATCTCATTAAAAATTTTATTGGATACAGGATTACCCCGGACTACTAATTTTGTTCAAGATATAAATAACTATTCGTTCTTTATAATTATTACTTTTATCCGTTTCAATAATAAAGCAATGTTAGTACAGTGAAGAACACTTATACGAGTTTTCACAATGCAAAATTGCTTATGAAACACACATATATATATATATATATATATATATATATATACACACACGTCTGATTGAAAGGACATAACATTCAATACCGTTGGGTGGGATAAAAAAGGTTCTATCGCTGCTATAAGAGACACGCGACCAGCCGAAATAAAACTTTTTTCTTCGTATCAGACGATAGCAAGCTTATAATTATACAAATCTTTTTTTTTTAAACAACTTACTTTTACAGATGTCGGAGATCGAGAACTCGACGTCGCACACTTTTGTGACGAGTGGCTTGGACAAGTGCGACCTCGATAATCATCATCCTAATCAGAATGCGCAACACGGCGACGGATGGAGTGACTCGGAGTGCTGTCACTTATCATACGAGCTACACCATCTACACCAGCAACAGCCGGGCGAGTTACCATGAGAGTAGCTGGCGTCTAACAGCTGACGGAAAAAGAAAAAGCGGGTACGCGTATTGAGCCGTGCGCCGGTCGCGCGGACTCTTTACGAGGACACGAGTACCTGATCCGAGGAGGGGCCCGATCATCATCAATGCGTCACTTTCCTGTAAGAGGACTATGGGATTCCGTGGGGAGACGGTTGCGTGGTTTTTTCTTCGAGAAGTGTATGGTCTCTGTAAGTCGTTCCTGTCAGTGTTAGTCGAGTGGTCTGTTTTACCGACGCATTTCTTTTGTTGTTAGATTTTAGACAAAATTATTTATTCAGATTTCTATTATGTGATGGATAAATTTTTCACTCTTATAATATTTCCTTTTATCAGGATTAAACTACAAGATTTAACAGTCGGTAAAATTAGACAGCGTAAGGGACTCAATATGTCGGTAAAACAGTGAAGTGATAAATATAGTACGTCTATTATCTATTGTCAATTACCGGAAGCAAATCAAATTTTGTAACTTACTATACAAATTTGCTATATATGGGTCTGAAATTTGCAGAGTGCTACAAAATAAAAAACATTGATTTTGCACGCAGATTTAGAGTTTTACATTATAAAATAACTTTATAATGAAAATTATTGAGATAAAATTTCAATCGTTTAATAACTTTAATTAATTGGATAAAATTATTTTGTTGCATTCCAAAGATCAAAACTTAAGACCCACTGCTAGATTATGAATGTCCGGAGTATACATTAGGAGCCGTTGAGAAGAAAGTACCACGTAATCTTCCCACGTAATTTTTCAAAACAGTGCAAATATGTTCATTTCTACCTCACACACGAAATACAACACGTCCAGACATCAGCGCATCGTGGCTATGTTTATTAGTGCATCTGTATATATATATATATATATCATACTGCGATTCACGACTAAAAATTAAATGCCATGCACGGTATGGAGTACACTTTCGAGGGTGTCTACACCGTGTCATTTTACGACGAAATTTAGTTGGTAAAAGATATAATGAAAATTAGTTAGTATCTAGTTTACCAACTTTATATAGGCCTTGATGAATTGAAATTTGTATAACTTGATTCGATATCTAATTTATTTATATTCGAGCGACTGACTTTCACATATGTGGTCTAGAATAATGAATCCTTCTCATATGGAATTTTAATGCAAGTAAACATATAGAGATTATTTTATGCCGGGAACATCTTTATATATACATTTGCAAAATTACTTTTTAATTTTAAATTATGAATAACATATATTTTCCTAAGATTTTTAACGATAGAAAATTTAAAAAGGAAATTTAAGGAAGGTAATGTTTTAAAACTAAAATTATGAACAGTTTTATTTATGTATTGAATACTTAAACAACAATGTCTATTTTACTTTTCGCACCGAAAATAAGATTGATTCAAGTAAGCGAAGAATTGGTCAAAAAGACAGAACTAAAGGCGATAGTATAACCAACATGATTGGCATAAAATAGTTGTCGGAAATTTTATTGGTTGGTCTTTTGATAGAAATAATTGGTGATAACAAATTTTTGAAAGTTAATTTCAATACTGAAATCTGTAGTAGCATTGACTATTTATGCCTTTTAAAACAAAACAAATTTTTAGTTAAAAAAAAATGGACATCAAATTCGGTACACTTTTCTTTTCTTAAGTGGTTTGATTTGATCATCAAGATTGCTTACAGAAGAAAATTTATTTAAAATATTATTAAAAAAATATTATTAAATTATTATTGTAAGTTTATTTATTTGGTAAATAATGATAGATTCGTATGTGTATATAAAATGGTTTATGGAACAACTACTTCTTTATTAATCTAACTATTCGTTTTAGTTCTGTGCTTTTTAACCAATCGGTTGATTAGGATTACAAAGCATTTTTTCAAAACGTAATCGATTAATATTTTGTACACGATAACAACTAAATACTTGAAGTAGTGCAAAATCAGACTATTTTAAAAACCAATGTATTTTTATTTGAATAAAATACTCAAATTACAAATTAAAATATTAAAAAATTGAAATTAAATTGGATATACTTCCATTTTACTAAGTTACTTGAGTAATCATAATTATATTTCTGAGATACAGAAAATGTTTGAAAATCCAGTCTTCCTACAAATGTTTACATTCGCGTAATTAACAAAAAAAAAAAATTATCTTCTAAACTTTTATTAATTATCTATTAAGTTATTTCACGATATATATATTCTTTAAATTATACTAAAAGTAAGCTATTTACGTAACCTAACGTCCTTGAAGATTAATTTTCTTCTTACGATATGAATGAATTGTCGGTGGTACGACTCCTAAACGTATATAATTATTGTATAAGATTGTAATTGTATGTCTTTGTAACACAATAGGTAGATTTTATATTGAAAATTGTAATATAATGCGTATGTTAACACAGAGTCATTAACTGTCTATGTAATTAACACGGTCGATAGACTACTAAGACTTTTGCATTACTTAGTGTATACCGAATGCATGAAAGTCAAGCATGAACTCGCAATGTTCACTTACACATAATACGAACGAAGCTTAGAATGCGATATATTAGTCTGATGAAACGAATACCTATGTCGATGAACTATACTCGCGTATGTTGTGTCTACACACGTAAACTGATATTTGTATTAAGAAATATACGAAGTATGATGCAAAAGACATCAATGGATATATTTTTAATAAAATAACTATTTTATGTAATGAGTTTGGCTGAGCCAAATTTTTATATGCACTGGTGAATATTAAGCTATATAAATGATGAGACTAGACTTATTGAAACTTTAATGTAGGCTCTAAAAGCTTTATTTTGAACTAAGATGAACAACCATTGTTTTAGGAAAAGCAAATGACATTGAAAATTGAGCGAAGTAATGTTGCGAAAATTTTCAAGAACAATTTTTTTATGAAATGACTTTTTGACTTAATCCATACTCGTAACGTTAGCCTTTAGATTCATCTATTTTGCAGTAGATAAAACCTTTTTTGTCTAAATTATCTGATGATTTAGAGTGCCTCAACTAAAAAAATTATGCGAATAATGTCATTGTTAACAACATCTTTAGATGTTTAAATATTTGTTACATTATGTATGGCATACATAGATTATAAGACCAACATTTTTGGCCAAAGACGACGTATACAAATCTGACATATGATTTTATACATTTGTATTCTAATGTGCTTTCATAATAAGAAAATTTTATATAAAACAAAATATTGATTAACATAATAAAAAAGTGATTTATCAGAGATCATGTATATCTTTACAATAGGTTTCAATAATTACTTTAATAACAATAATGGAAAAGGAAGGAAAACTTTCCGTTATTAAATTTTATAATTCAATAAAAATAAGTTTCATGTCCAAATTGTAAAAATAATAACAAAGAAATTTTATCTTTCACGCTCTCTATGTAATGATTGTGAAAACCCAAATTATAAAACAGCATAAGTGTTTAAAAAAATTGTATGCTTGACATTGTCATATTAAAAGGATTCAAGATTAAACAGAAAAAGTTTGAAACTAATAAGTTGCAATGTATGTTTTTTTTTCCCTAATATAATTTATCATATAAGACTATTCTCACTTTGCTAATAATTTTAATACTTCTAAATTTTATAATGAGATTCTTATGTCTCAAATTAAGAATTTTTTCCAGTTAAGATATTTTTAAAGCTTTGTAATTTATTCCTTAACGATAGCGGATAAACCCACTTTATATTACCGACCGATTTAATCTACTTTATCGACAGAGCAGTACCATATACGAGTAGCATGATAACCCAACTCCACCTTAACCATGCCAACTGTCGGTAGTTGGAGCGTGAGAGAAAATCCCAACGTTACCGACAGTGAATAACCCAAATCCACCTCATCGTAAGCGTTTTAAACCATCTTCTCTTTGAAAGCAAAAGCTCGCCTTTCTGACGCCATAGCTTTGCCTTCGACAAAATCAGACGCGCTATAATCTCCACGATCACGCTTGAACGAACGCCAGCTAAGTGAACAGTAATAAAGTAAAGATATATAATGTAAAAAATGTACAAATAAAGATAGGGTGATATATATATATATATATATATATATATATATATGAAATATATAAAGGGCATTGATTAAAAGAAAAAAGTGTTTATTGGATTACCTAGTCAACCTTTATGAAGGTTTATTTGAATATAAGATAAGCTAATAACTCTACGCTGCCTTACCGACATAGCCGTAAGCCATAACATCAAATTCTATCATATCGGCACTTTACAATATCTTCAATCTACGTTACCAAGGAACAATATTCAATGCCATATATTTGTTATGCCTAGAGGGAGGGGATCAATTACCTCTCCATACATTTAAAATAACTATTTTTCATCAGCTTGACATTGTGAAATGCGCACGCAGCTTTGTATGCCCTACTGTAATTGGTCTAAATAGTCACTCTACCTTCTTATAGGTTTGTGGCACCGTGGATAGCCATACTCGAGGATACCGTTATTTGAAAGGTCTGAATCACTCCTTCATGATTTCGCTCTGGTAAAATACCCTCGTCGCATGTCCATTGCATACTTCACGGTTAATGACCTCATAAAGAAGACCCTTTTCCAAAAGCTTTAACCAATTATAATGGTTTAGACAGGATGAAATCTGCTGATTAGTCAAACCAAACGACAATGTGATCGTACAAGATAAGGCAATATGTCTCAGTAAGTTCAGTATTTCATTTATATAGGTTCCACAATATTTTCAAATCAATTTATTCGTATGTAATTTAAAAATATTTACAATTGAAAACATCTGTATTGATAGCTATAGTTAATCTTTATAACATGTAACGTGATTATATCCTCCGTTTATGCTCCGAGATCGAGTATAACTCCTATACCAAGTGTAATGTACCTGGTAGCTATTGCGCTTGTTTACCTACCGTTTAACGATGGTGCATAATCGGACGTGTCTACTATACCTCAAGTGCAATGCACTCGGCGGCTTCGGACTTGCTCAGCTATGTTAGAATGCCGCACATACATTACCTAAACGCGAGCGAAACTCTTTCCTCGTCCGTTTCTTCGTTCTCCAGCTGGTGACTAGCTAAAAGACGGAAAAGGGAGAATTCGGAGAGGACTATTGGGAATTATTTATGACAGTACAAGATAATAAATGATTATAATGATATATGATATACTGTTATATTTGATCATATATGGCTATATGTACACGGTACACCCAAAAATTTGAGGAGCTACAGTTTCTTTCCCCAAACTTTGTATGTTTAGCGAACGATATAAACTTCCTCTCGAAGTGGAAAGTATTATTATAAACATCCTCAAAATGTCTAAACCTTTACACATATCTGTGGTAGCAAGTCGAAAGGACTTAATTACACATATCTGTGGTAGCACGTCCCTCGTACAAGATTTTGAGATATTACGGTTCAAATGTCTTCGCCTCTAATGCGCTTAAGAAACTTGAGCTATTTTATAATTGTGATGTTTTTTACGGAGAACAGTATTTTTATACACGTTATGGCTTTAAAAGATGCATTAAGCAACCCTTCCTATGTCTGAAATACAAGTTTTCTCAATTTCCCAAAAAATAGGCTTAAGCCCTTTTGACTTTCTACCACAGATATAATTCTCAAAAGCCGAAGTATACCGAAATAATCTTGTACATGCTTATGTAATATAAGATAAAATTTCGAACTTTCTTAGCACATGAAAATAAAAAAAATTTGATAAAAAAACTTACAACCCCAGTATTTTTATTGACAAAACTAAACTGATTCTATGAGATTACTTAAATTGACTTTAGTTATAATAAAAATTCTTATCAATTTATTAATCATGTATTTATATGATTTCATGCGAAAGGATAGGAAGGATATTGAGGTCCTTGAAAAACAAAGTCAAGAAGATTAGATTTAACAGAGCTTAGAAACTCTCTTTATTAAAAAATAATTTTCTATTACAAATTGTCAGGGAGAGAGATCGAGCTAGA
>JAYJLV010037515.1:0-25013 GCA_036873485.1 Torymus texanus
TCCCAATCTATTTAATATTTATGCTGAGAAAATGAGTTTCATTGTGACCCTAAACTAAATTAGCCTTTTTACCTACCTATTTGCTAAGATTGGAACTATTCTGCGATGGACCAAGTTCCACTAGTCCTATATAATTACTAGTTTCTCTCTATGTCAAGTTTTTAACAATAATATTAATAAAATACTAAAATAACTTTTCATGTAACCATATTTTTTTGAATTTTCAGGGTGCCGAGCACGAGCTTTAGTGACCGTTGCCTGGGGCCTCTCCTTCCTTTTTAGCGTGCCGATAATTTTCCTGTACGAAGAGAAAATAGTCGAGGTACGTGCATAAAGAAAAAAAGATGCATTAAACAATGGCGCTATTTGCTAGCGTGATTACGAAATAGAAGAAAAAAATTTTACGCAGAAAGTTCACGTTTCAGGTTTAATTACATGTCAACAGACGTTACAAAGTTATTTTTTGTCTATCGTAAAATTCAGATCTTTGCTTTGTAAATATTTTTGTGTTCCAAAGCATTAAATTTCGTAGAATTACTCCTGTTGTATATTTACATTTAAATTTATCAACAAACACTACATTTCTATAAAAATTGTGTACTTTTTAGTATTGATTATAGGCTGAAAGCGTTATATATAAAATATATAATTTTGTGTAGTATAATAATAAACTTTTCGTGACGTAGAAAAAAAAAATCGAAATTGAAAGCGCTCCTTGAATGGAACAATTAGTTTTCCGCAACAGAAAGATTAGCGAGCTAAGCCCGAGAACAGCTGACTGAAACAGGCGCTCGGCGATGGAAGGAGAGTTAAAGTATAGATTGCACTACATAGTCGAGCTTCCATTGCTTCAGTTCACTAATCTTTAACGCTCGATTACGGGAAAATTAATTGTCGTATCGAAAGGCAGTGCAATATCCAATTTGGATTTTTCAAAGCTTTACACTCTTGCTCGTTGTTAATGCTTTGTTTACTTCACGCTTTTATACGTCCCGGAAATGTTTTTAGTTTACTTTTTTCTGGATGTATTATTTTATTATTTATATTGATTTCATTTATTACCTTTTAAAGTTAACATTAAAGACAGTGGTAAAGTGAAATCAATAATATTATTTACTCTTTGTTTTGTTTTTTGTAATTTTATCCATTATTCTGTACATTTACTTTTTTAACATAAAAATTGTAGAAACATATTATAAATGATAGATGAGAAAATGCATGCATCAAGATTTTGTATGAAAATTCTTATTTTGATTCTATAAAAATTTTTTGAAGTAACATATATACTTGAGAACTTCAAAATAACGGTAAATAATAAATTAAAATAATACGTGGATGAAGTATTTATTACCTTAATTGTGACAGGTGTTTAAAATGAAAGTAGTTGAAAAATAGTTACTTCTCGTTTTTTTTTTGTAAATACATATATTTTAACATTTGTTTTTTTTCTTTTATAAACAAAAGTTTTATCTTTTGCGTAAACAATGTTGAACTTTAGTTTATATAAAATGCTTGATCACAGTTTGCTTCATTAGAATCAGCTTCGTCATCGTACATTATCGAATCTTTCTTACCAGGGCAAAAAGCAATGCTGGATCGACCTGGGCTCGGACGTCAACTGGCGCGTGTACATGACTATCGTGAGCTTTATCCTGTTCTTCATCCCCGCGATCATCATCAGCGCGTGCTACATGGTGATCGTTTGGACGATCTGGCGTCAGAGCTCAGCGTTGCGACAAGATCCAACGCCGGATACGAGGCGTGCCTCTTCGCGTGGCCTCATACCACGCGCCAAAATCAAGACCGTCAAGATGACGTTCGTCATTGTCTTCGGTAAGGACTCTTATACTTATATCTTCTTTATCCAGGTCGTTTCGGTAATGTCTTTATGTAAGCAACCGCATGTGTAAAGAGCGACAGGACGTGCGAGATGAATTCGTATGCACGGAATGGAGGGGACAGTTTTAGGTCAGTAGGAGGGTATATATATGCGAGTATGCAGCTTTTGCGGCTTGTTTTTGTACGGAACCCCGAAAGCTTTTAACTTAAATAATGGCGATGCCGTAACGAGTGAGCCCCGTGATGATGGTCTAATGGATTGTGCGAGAGAAAGTTTGCGAGTGCGTTTGAGCCTTCGTTATTGTGACTGCGTGTGCGAGCGCGGTTTCAACAGTTTCTTTTTGCAAAGCGTTTTTCTAGAAATGGTTTGAGTGAAAATGACAAACTATGCGGATTTTCGTTTTTGCCTTTTATTTAGAGAAAAGCTCGTATAGAAACTTGCAAGCAAAGTTAAATGAATAAAGCATACTCGCATAGAAAACTTTTCGTCGACTGAATTGATCGTTTAGAATGTTTATAATTATTTGAGGTTATAAAAACGACGTTCTGCTGACCTGAATTCAAAGAGTCAGAAAAACTTTTACTCTGAATATACGTTTGGATATTATTTTATAACTATAAAAAAATCCAATTTGTCTAATTCTAAATGAATAGTTTACGACAATAGAAGTCAACATATGTAGCAAGTAACTTCTATTTACCCTCGCCCTTGCATCTCGCAAAATCTTAAACTTTACCTGTCCCCGTGTCCCAAGTACATCGTTGAGTCGGTAAACAAGGACTTTTAACCGTGCGCCGATGACTAACGCACGCGTTCTGCTCCCGTTTGCCGTAATTCACCGGTGTATATGCGGCCACTGCTACAAGTTTTCGTGCCTGGGGCGCCTCCGCCGCAATCCGCATGTTAGCTCAAGCCCCGACTCAGCGCAGTATGTGTGTTAGCGTTCAGCAGTTCCTCGAGGAGAAAGAGAGAGGGGGAGGGTGTAAGAGAGTGCCTAACGGCAGTCGGAAGTGGGATATGCCAGGGTGAATGATGCGCGAGGGAGAAATACCATCTAAGAAGTGACTTGGTAGGCGGAAGGGTTGGTAAATACGCTACACGAAAGTCTCCTGGCTTAATGAGAGTGTGTATACTAATTGCTGGATCTGTGTGTTTGTTTAAATGTCGTAGAGTTGCTTCTGCAGTCGAGTGGATAAATATAATTACATCAGTTTTTGTCACGGAGGGAAGGAGATGAATGCTTCTACGTCAAATGAAGAATGAGTTTACGTGAAGAGGACAATGGGGATTAAATATATTTTTGCGAAGTATAATGTTATGATCATATGTCTTACTGTATCCGTCTTTTTCTATTGATTATTACAGATAACCAAAATGTTTGCATTTCACACTGACTTACTTTGATCTCTAAACCGAAAAGGTTTTTGAAATAGTTTTTCAAAATTTGAATTGAATGAATTTTTTCATAAAACACAAGAGATAGTTGTTGAATTCAATTGCGATATTTTAGCTTTATTCTTAAAATTTACAAGTTACAAAATATTTCTCTTCACGAACAATAATACGATTGCTATATTCATATTGATTTAATTATTAAGATGATTCAATTAAATATTTATATAAGTGCATCACTTTCAATTTTGCTGTGTCAAAATAACGTTGTGTAGGACTTCGTACAACATAAATTATACGAAGTATATACGTAAAAAGAAGAATGTATGTGTATAACACAAGATAAATGATTAACACGTGCAATTGAATTATGGTATTATCTTTTGCAAAATGACATTCGTCTCGAGTTTTATTAATGAAATCTTATAATCATAAGAAAGTCATTTCTAAATTTTATTCGAACTATCACATTACAAAAAGTTAAGTGTCGATTATTTAATTTAAATCTAGTAATTGATCTTACATAATTAATTCAGTATGAGTGCAATGGAAGCTGCTTTAGACATCTAACAGACAAAAAAACCATAAACACCGAAAAAAGTTCATTGACACAACGCAGGACCAAATACTCCTATCATATGCGTCAGTCAGCGTCGCAAATGAAAACGTCTGCAGCACTGCAGCAACGCAAAGCCCTCCCGGTCGATAGAAGTCAGCGATTGCGCGAGGAAATGAAAAAGAGTAAATAGAGGGTATATAGCAACGGGTAAGCGCACGTGAACCGGGGTCGCGCCCGCGGAATGAGGAAGCGAAATCCCGGGAAACTCTTATACACTCTCTCTCTCTCTCTCTTCCCCTCCTTTGACCCTGGACAATCGCCGACCATTGTGTCCTATAGCTGTATACTATGCCTTAGGGGGGGTGAGCGCTCCGTCGGATTTTTTAGCTGACGACACTACAGCCCTGAGGAGAAAAACCGACAGGGGAAAGAGAAAAAAGGCGAAGCGCATTTGTCAACTCGCGCTGGTTATTCCCGTCCACCGCAGCGCGATATTTCAGCATTTCGTATATATACAGTAGAGGAGGGAAAGGAAAGATTGTAGCAGTGTGGACAGCGTTTTGTGGATTTCCGAATGTTTATACGCGCCGAAATGTTTCGCTCTGTGGCTCTGTGGATGGATACACGCGCACACGCACACAACCGAAATTAATGGGCTCGAAAATGATTCCGGATATCGCGTGAGATTACTGGAGAGAAGGAGGAAATTCGCCCCTCTTACTTTATTCGCATCGTTTACGCGCATGGCGATCAGAAGGTTGCAGCTGATGATGGTTATATGGGAATATTTTTATTTCATAATAACTGCCGCTTTTTGGGATAACGGTAATGTAAAAGTATCCTATAGTGTCGAATTATACATTTATATCTTGTCTGTAAATCAAGAAGTAGGCTAATCGGAAATTCCTTCTGATATTAGATATACGGATGATACGAAGGTTAATATTTTAGCACTAAATAAAAATACTTTTTTCATTGTTACCGAAAAAAAAAAATTCATTACAACGCATTGTTACTTTTTTATCCGACCATACTTCGACCGAACACATTGTCAATACTAATAAATATATCGTTAGCTCTCTTAACCGCCTGTAACGTAAAAAAAGCCAATAATCCCGTCTAAAACTTCATAACGCTTCAAACGAAAAAAAAGACATTTGAAAGAACGCTTAAAAGTCGTTCTCGCCAAGTACGCTAAATCATCTTCAGGCCATTCTCGCGCACAATTTCGCCGTCCCACCCCTTTAGCCCGTAATCGTAAAATTCCTCAAGTAAATTAAAAGTCTCATAAAGCGTCGAGCAGCTCGACGTCGTTTCCCTCCGCGTCGTCACCTTCAATTATATGCGCACTACTACTGCCATACGCTCACACTCGGCTCATCCGATCCTTGATCTGCCGAGCTCGGCCTCAATCAGCTAATTATGAAAACAGACGTGAACTGAATGTATGTATGTATGTATGTATATGTATGTGTCTGTGTACGTATACGTATATATATATGCGCAAGCTCTCATGTGCCAAAGTCGAAACCCATGACGGCGGAGGATCTCGCGCATACGCAACAATTAGCGCGAGAGCTCATTCGAATCGGTGTCCGTAACGAGGCTCACTCTCCCTCTCCAATGCTTTCTGGCACTGACGAGCGCTCGCGGTCGAATATAATGAAATTATCCTTTAGCCGTGATTATCTGTGTGCAAGAGAGGCTGTAATTCTGAGCTTTTGATGGCGACATCGGGCTACGAAATTATCCCTACGCCTGTGTAAAACGTACACGTGGCTGGACATTGATTTCGTACGAATGAGTGTATGGCAGATTATATAAGGGTGGCAGAGCTTTGAACGATAATGATATTGATTAATTTTGATTTAATTGTGTGAGAATTTTTCATTGAATATTCTAAGGAAGTGGTATTATCGTGGATATGCACAAATTTAATTTTCTTGGAATTATTATCGTTAAATTCAAGTTAATAGAGGATCAACAGATTTTGATATAACAATTTCCGTGTATTTTCTATAATTATTATTGCAGTTTTAAGAAAACATAATATGCATCGCGTAAAATTTTACCATGTTAAACTGCAAAATTTTATATTTAATAAATTATTTAGATAGTTTCAATAAAAGAAATTTGGAAGTACAAAAGAATACCTCGGAGGGGTAAGTTTTTCACATTTCCTGATTGGTTGCCGTCGCGTGCGGCCTGTCGGTCGAGCCGTGACGTTATCAGCTCCCGCGAAACTTGTGGAGTGTGTCGGCGCTCGAGTGTGATACTGGGAAAAAGTCGTGACGACTAATCTACAGTAGCTAAAAAGAATTATACGCTTATTTTTGACTGTCCGATCTTTGCGTACGTCAGATTCATAATAGAACGATACTTATGATAGCTTTTAAAACTTCTTGTAGCAAATTCGAATTAATTAATATTGTTTAGTAACTAAAATTTCTAATAATTTTGTGAATAATGTTTGCTTAAAAAGTATTAAATATAATTTTTCCTAAAATCTGAAGCTTCTTACAGTATGATAAACATGGGGATATTTCCAGGAACAATTTTTCCAGGAATATTTTATCCATGTATTTTTAAGGTAGTGCGTAGAATGTAAAAAGTGGGAAAAAAATCATAAAGTTTGGTTAGACAGCGGAGTTGAATTCATGACACACAAAAACGTTGAAGTCTTTTTTAAACAGTACGTACTTACGAGGCTTATATACGTCATAATTTAAAATGTAAAAGAACCGTTCATTCATATAAGTAGATACTTTGTTAAAGCATAAAATAGAATATATCTTTTTAAATCTTTACTATTTCTGTCGATATTTTATACAAATTTAGAATAAAATATTTTTTATTCTCGAATTATATATAGGAATTGCAGTGACTATCTTGATCGAAAACTATTTCCAAAATCGTATTATAGATTTATCCACCTACAGCTTATTTGACTTTGCAAGTGACGAATAAACTTTTTTCTATACTCCCTTTCAAAATCCGTGCCTTTATTTTTGGTAATATACGAAACTTTAGAGTAGGTCCATTTAGTCATAATCTCTATGTGTCTCACATACGGTGAGAAACTGCGGGCTTGCTATATATTCGCTTTATCATCACCCGGTGTACGAATATTTTTTGAAAATGAGATCTGTGAAAAATAGTACGCCCCACTACCATGCATTTTTTAAAAATAAAAGATTAAACAAATACTTATCTAACATATTATAATTCTCAACATAATTCCTTCTGACCATCACAAATTATTTTCTAGAGGAAGCAAAGTAATCACCAGAATGACCAACTACGCACTTTGATCGTAATATCGAGTTTCGCGAAACGCTTACCCGATTTCACAACAAACGCTCCCATCCCGCGCACAAAAAAAAGCCAAAAAGTATCTTGTTTCCAAGGCATACTTCCTCGCTCGATTTCAATACCTCCGAACCCTTAATTCAGCATCACTCGGCCATACATCCTCGCATGGCACACGCACACGCGGGTATCGACTACAGCCTACTTCACTCGTCACCAACATAAATCTCTCCCTCGTAACTCTATAAATACACACTCGTACACGCGCGAACGAGAGACACAACCAGGAAGAGCGTAAAAAAATAAAAGAATTCGCGAGATTCGCCAAATTTCGGTGCACCGCAAGCTCACGCGGCAGCCTCTAATAAGCTCTACGCCAATAAACCTGCGCACATGTACTTGCTATAATACATACTCATTAAAAAAACTCCAACCCATCGAATTCCACAATGTGTGTTTCGCCCTGTATGTATATATACAATTACTATTATGCCGCAAAACAAAAGTATACACAGCGTAAGAGAGAAAGAAAGTGAAAGCGACTGTCGTAAAGCAGTACTGTTTAACGAGATAAAAAACCAGCCCTCGTAACTCGGCGTACTCTGCGATTTCCGCGATTATCCCCCTCCCCCCTTTTGTGCGTGCTCGTGTGTGTGTGAAAAATCTCGGAAACGGCGATTTTGCGGACTGTCGAGCGAGCGAGCAAATGAGAGAGAGAGAGAACTGCGAGTATACACATTGTTAGTGGAGCACTGTTGTTAAAGGCCCCGTGATGAAACGCTTACGTTGCTGATTTTGAGAGGGAACGGAAAAGGCCTTTAATGGTCTGTTACGTAATCAAAGATATCGACATCAGGGTATAACTGTATATAGAAAACGTTGAAAATTGTACTTTTTTTTCATCCGCACGTTTTATTTGTCTTTTTGAAAACATGAAAGTAGATTTATACCATTTGTATTGTACATATTTGAAGATATTTTTAAATTTATTTTTAGTATAGAATAATAATTAAGTTATCTCCTTAAAATTTATAATCGCAAAATCGTACCTAATAATAACTGTATAAATCTTACATAATTATTTGAAATGTAGCTAGATTTTCTTCGCAGTAAGTCGCTCCTTTATTAAATACGTCCCTCTTGATAATTATCTTTAGTTTTTGATAGTATATTATAACTTTCTGTAAAGTAGTCATAAAATTAAGCACGTTGAACTTAAATTCTGTCTTTGAAAAGTCTGACTGAAATGAATTTCACTCTGTAGATTATTTTTAAACTATTACTAAATTATGTGATACTACAAATAGCTTTCTCAAGGGAATAGGAATGTTTTTTTAAGGGATTATACTAAATATTGCCATTAGCTATATTATATATAATTAAGTAGTCTATTTATACAGTTACACTGTCTGTACACAAATACAATCGTAGATAAAATTAATAAAATCGAAATATCTTGATTTAACATAAAAATATTTAAAATTTAGAATTATCATTATTATAAAAAAATTATCAAAAGAAAACATTAGTATATAACTCTTTCTTAAAAGAGTTATAACAAACACAACAATACTACTTAAACATAAATGAATAAGCATACGAATGTTACAAGTAAAGCAAATACGTACTATACACCCACACTTTCTTCATCGCACGAATTATCTGTTAAGAGTCGTTGTTCCACTTGTGCATAAAATAACTTTACACTATCATAAACGAGAGAGAGAGAGAGAGAGAGAGAGAGTAAGGGCACACTCGCCCTCCCGAACTCACAACAACCATACACCAGCAATCCCGGAAAAATAGATCTCGGAAATTGTATTTACGATATTTCGAGTAACTTTATTTCTCTTGCACACGAGCAAAGACATAGAGAACCAACCGCTCGCTTCTTCGGCGCCCTGCGTCTTTATCGAAAATATATTGCACGCCTCTGCTACTTTGCTTTTGCGCTTTAAGCAAGTCAGTCGCAACAAAGGCGCGTGCGCTTCGTTCCCCTGTATTTTTCTTTTTTTTTTTCGTCCACCAGCTTCTCGTCGTGCGCTATACACCGGCACAGCGAAATAGGATAAACAGATAAACGAAGTCACGATCCGTGGCAAGTGGCAGCGGTACACTTTCTTCTTCTTCTTCTTCTTCTCCCTTGCCCTTTCTCTCTTATACCTCTGGAAATAGAACTCGTCGAGAGAAAGAGAGAGGCGAGAAAGGAGAAAAAGGGACAGGAGGTATAAGATTCACTTGGTTAGATATCCTATTGCTGTTTGCGTTCCGCTGCAAGCGCGAGCGCGCTTTGAAATCCGGTATACACCGAGGAAACACTTATGCATCTTAAATTGTTATTCTGCTCGTGGTTGCAGTGCTTTTTCATGCAGTTAGCAATTGCACGGAGAAATTGGTTTTCTCGGACCGTCAGTATAAAATAAGTAAATTACTTCATCGTGATTTATACTTATTTTACAGCTACACTTGATTATTTCGAATAAGTTGTTTGTATAATTGGAACAAAAAGTCAAAGTCGTAAAATAGAAACAAAATAAAAAAGTGTGTTTGTGAATGGCTTACTAGAAAGTATTCTTCAGTAATTGTGTTTTTTCATTCGCTAAATGTGATTTTCTCTAAATTGTCACCTCCTTTGTAGATCGTGATTCTCAGTAAACAGTTATTATAACGTACCACTCTAAAAGATAGCTGTATTACAAACATTTTCTTAAAGCGCACTGCAATAGAAAAATAAGTAAACGTGCCAGTAGTTTATTACCTTTACACTGAAAGCGAAACTCAAAGAAGATTAACAATATAGTAGCTCTTCTTCGCTATTCGCTTTTCGAAGTTGTTATGATATAACCCCCATTTGCGTTTTATTACAAAATATTAAATACGTCGGTAGTATTATTATTATTGCGAAAAAAAGAACATACTTCATTAGACTCTGTTTACAATGTAATTTATTGCAGTGTTTATCCTGTGCTGGAGTCCGTACATCGTGTTTGATCTGCTGCAAGTTTACGGTTACGTGCCAAAGTCGCAGACCAACATAGCGGTCGCTACTTTCATTCAGAGCTTGGCGCCTCTCAACTCGGCAGCGAATCCACTCATCTACTGCCTTTTCAGCACGCCGCTCTGCAAAACATTACGGTGAGTTGCACTTCTTGTCGTTTGCTATTGGAGGCGCGCAAACGAAAAGAGCACACGACGTATTTAGTTAACAACTGTTATGTGCGCTTTTTTGTTCACGCGCGCTCTTATATAATTATTGCGTGAGTGTGGTAGTTTTGCACTTTGAGTGGCACACAATTTTTTCCTCTGAAGTGTAGCACTTTTTTGTATAGGATACCAGCACTATTTGGTAAGAATTTATTTACTTTGGGAACTTAGATCAACCTATAATTCAAATAAATACTGGTGTATGCAGCTCTTCAAAATTCTTGTACATTTTGCGGAAGTATGAGAATGGTATTATATAAATTAGAACGAACAATTTCATTATAATAATAATAAATTTAATACTACTATAAAAAAAAAGTTCATTCGTAATTTTGGCAAAATATATTATTCAGATAGGTGAATAAGAAATTTTACTACGCTGGACTTAATTTTGGTAGAAGGAAATAAAGTTCGTAAAATAAGGAATGGCATTTCAATGCTTTGAATCAACCTGAACCCGTAAATATTTAAGGGCCAGTGGCAGTGCATTTCTCTGTTCTGAAGTTTGCTAAGAGTAGGTAGTAATGAAATTCAAATTTCTTGAGCAAAGGTTTCATTCGTTCTTCCGAGTACTGGAATTTTTTATTCCTTATTTTACGAACTTCTTCTGATTAATCAAACTTTATGGGAAATAAATCATTTTTCGCAGTATTATATACATATATATATAACATTAATTAACGATACAAATATAATATTTATAGATGACCAAGGAACATGAGAAAGAAAATATTGGAAAATAGTATATTCAAAGCGTTGAATGAAATAGGACCATAGATGCTACACAGTTAGATATATAGATATATAATGACTGCATCGGTAAAACTTCAATACCTCTCGGTTTACAAGCTCGAATAACCAATTAACGGACTATTTGAAGAGCTTCAAGAATTGAATTCTAGAGCGACGATGAGTGAGAAGAGCTATGGATCGCGGAAATCTCATTCGCGCGTGGCACGCGGTCGCGATCGCCGGGACAGAATGACGCAGAGAAAAGAAAAATGAATAGAGGCTAATTATAAGCGGTCTATGACGTCTCGAAACACGTATATATACTCTTGGAACACCGCCGAAAAAAGCTCGGTTGCGGCACGCAGCGTGTAGACATCTCAATCGATTAACTCTTCTTCCCTACATCTTGCGCGCCTTATGATTGTTATGGAAGACACACATCACGCGTGATCTATCCTAGACGAGCTTTCGGCATCTTCTTTGCTCTTCTCACGGCAAGTTTTTCTTCCCACCTCCGGTAGTGCAAGCGAACGCGTAAGGCGATACCCGCGGCTTGGTTTGCCTTTTCAAGGATGATTGTTGGAAACGAGGGAAAAAGCGGAATCGGATGCCGGCCGCGCGTGCGAGAGTTTCCGAGCGGTAATGTAGACGTAAATGAAGAAGCGACACCGGTGTGTATAAGCAGCCAAGCGGCGAGGTGTGAAGGATTTATAGGGAGATGGGGATGGGCCGGAAGATAAAGATTCTTTTTTTTTCTCGGTTAAGGAGGGTTTAGAAGGATAAGACGGCGGAAGGGAAATTTAGCTCTGTCGTAATGGTTTATTGAAAAAAGAGAGAGTTTAGTAAAGAAAATTTATTGTGACGTTACTCGTTTTATATGTATATCACTTAATTAAATAGGAAATAAATTTTTTTGCTTTGAGCTTATGAAACTTGAAATATAAGATGAAATTCTAAGATTTCATTTGCATGTCACATAACCGGTTCTTATCATATCATACCTTAAAAAGTTATTTTAAAGTTTATTATGTTTCTATAGAAAATTATGAAAATGAAAACAGCTACCTTTTTTAAATACAAATTCGGTACTAAGCTATATTTACCTTCATTTACATTCAAGTAGAAATTCTCTTGTAACAAAAATACAAGCTACTCATTCAAATAAAATAAGGCAATAATCGTGTTTAATATTTACAGGTATTCATGCGCATTCGCAGCGAAATAATGAATAAATAAGATCACAATAAAAGCCAGCTGAAAAGCACCGATTAAACCACAAATTTACTTAATCCTCTAAAATCCTTTATTAGTTTAACGTTCCAGCTAATTTATCCTGCAAAATATGGCAAAGTTTAAGAAATTACAAACCTTATACAGTTCCCAATAAAATTTGCATAATATTCGTTCGCGTTATGATTCTGTTGATTTATGTTAATTGCTCAAGTAAAAAGCATACTTAAGCCCTTTAACACAGGCTAAGCTGACGGGAAAATTTCTCGTGTCCGCCGCCCCAGTGGGATGACCCTTACTTCTCGGAAGTGCGTCTTATAAACAGTTATGCTGTATAAACTCCTGAGCTAAGTGGGCATTCGTAACGTTTCGCTAAGTAAGTCTTTGACAAAGTTCGCTCTCGGTATTTTTTTTTTGTATTATGAACGGTTAATTGCTCCTTTCATTTAATATGTCCTATATTATATATCTACTATAGAAAAATAAAATTCGACTGATGGGTAATCGTTCGTTATTTATTTTCATAGCGCTTACTTTACTTTGTTATGGTTGTGAAAAGTTAAACAGAAACTTTAGTTCATTACTTAAGAAGCGAAGTTAAACATGCGTAGCATAAACTCCTGGCAACTGTTCTGAAATCAAGTTGTATTGCCTGTAATCTACTTAAGATATTAAAAATTAGATTAATCCATGTCTTACAAATTTTACACTGATTTTAATGAACTTTCTGTGTGAATATTTTAAACGTAATAAAACAGTCATCTATGATATATTTAAAGTACAAGTATACTCGTTTCGTAAGATATAATTAAGTGATAGAATAAAATTTTAAAAATGCCAATTTTAAATTTACTCGTTAATGAAAAATTAATTTCCTTTTTTACAAATTACTTCTTAATTCAATTAATTTCTCGCCTTCCTCTTCTCAAAACAAGAAGAATTTATTCGCGAATATATATAATCAAGCGGTTTATCGATAATTTCTTACTCTCAGCTTTCACACCTACAGTTCGCGGAGAAAAATCGCAGCGGACTCTTAAATCAGACTCAACGATGACACACTTGTCGTCCATCACCTATATATTTCAAAAAATCCCAGTGGCATCGAGTGACGTCATTTAATTGCAACGCGTGTGCGCACGCAATGATATATTCGTAAAAATAGCCCCGGCCGCGCTAAAATTAAAGTCACGATCTCGTCGCGCTTGCAATTTTTCATAAGCACGCGCAGCTCTCTCTCTCTCTCTCTCTCTCTCTCTATGTCTCTCCTTCTCTCTCCATTTCTCTTCTTCCTTCTTTCTCCCCGTCTTCGTCTTCTTCCTCGCCTTCTCCACCGAGTCGTTTGTACATCGCGACACGCGCGGACACGTCTCTCGGGAGACAAAATACCACCGGGAAGTTTCCGGCGCGGAACGCGCCCAGCGTAATGCGCGCCTGCGGAGATACAGCGTAGTTAATCAAAAGCGTGTTTAATTGGTTGCGAATTCCCGCTAATGAATTTTGAACTGATACGGTGTGGGCCGACGTAAATTTTCTTTACGAGCTATCCCCTCCTCTTTCTCTCTGTCGTGTCTATAGCGCGAGCCTTATACCTGTTTTTCCTCTACGATCGTTAAAGCGCTAAAAGAGTTATTTTTCTGCGCGTCACCTTTTGATTTAAGAAAAATCTCGTTGGCTAATCGAACGATTTATTGGCCTGCGTTCCCCGGCATCCCTTTAATTAATTTCACGGTTTTTATTACGAGCCTATATATCATGCTTTGTAAGAGCTCTCACGCCGCCTGATTTATGTAGTTCGAGAGCATGTACGTTCATCGCCCGTACAAGTGTATTCCGTTTTAATCATTTAATGAATCGAAATGACTCGGGGAAGAATTATTTTATGAATGTTTTCGACAATTCAGCACGCATTTAAATTGAATATGTTTGCGGTAATGTGAAATTCGATATTTTTCGCTTACGTTTTCAAATTTAAATAAAAATTCATATTATTCACTCCATAAATTTGTACAGAAGATTTAGTGAAATTTTAATAATAAAGACATTATTTTAACTGAGATATTGGCGTAGGATCTACATTTTAAAACGCCTGCTGAATAAGTTCGAAAATCTAAGTAAAAGCTGTGAATTGACAATAACATAATTACTCTCTCATGGAAACTGATAAATTTAATTTTAATTTAATTCTCAAATATTTTTTTAATTGCATTGTATTATAATACCATCAAATTTTCTGGTATACACTGACATGAATTGAATTAATATAAATAGAAAATTTAATATTTTAAAAATATCTTTACTGCAAGGAAAGTTTATAACATTAGATTTCGCAATATTACTCATTTTCTTTACAAACTTTAATACGTTTTAATGAAATTATATCCATACACTCGTTATCAAATTTTCTTGTATAATACTCTTACTTCTAAATGTAAAATTTTTCACTCTAATCAATCCTAGGTATAATCGTATTAAAAAGCCAAAAATTCATGAATAAACTTTGGTGAAAGGCTGCTACTGTTATTGTATTTAAAAAGAAAATAACAGTACATAAAATTGAATAAAAGAAATAACGTTCAATACAAACTATATAATGTAGAGATAATAGCATTGGTTTAGAAACAAAAAATGTTTATAAAGTGAGACAAAAATCGAGATGTTTCGCGCTATACGGCTATACCTAAAATTTTTGTTTTAAACTAATTTAATAAAAAATACCACGAACAAATTTGTTCGACTGAAAAATAAAATACACTGGAATAAACTTCTATTCTGAGGATTAATATCAAATGCATAAAAAATATTACTGTAGATAGTAGCTTTTATGATGTTCTAAAACAATCTGAAGTATAAATATAAATTTAGCAAAAAGACTAAATTGTTTTCATGCTTTTTATTACATACATTGCCAAATTATGAGTTTACCATTAATCTTCGACTAATCTTTTTATAGTCATGATTCCATAGAAATTTTTTAAAATACCAAAGTTAGTAAGTGCTGTGTTCCTCTTTCTAACAATTATATTTTTTTAGAAGGCATTTGACAAGTGACATGTGGGAAATTTCAGTTTCATTTTCGCGCGCTGAAACAGAACGAAAGTCCTTACAACTGTGAAGAACGCATTTCTGAAATTCTCTTCGTCTGTACGTTTTTATCATCTTTGTGGCCTATGAAACCGGAATTGTGGGGAGCAGCTCTCGCAACTATAGATTAATTTTCCGGTCTTGTTCAGTCGCCTGTTAAATCTGTTTAAAGCCCAAACGTTATTTTATTAACTCATAATCGTTGTTGCGTTATATGCGTGCTATTTAAATGTATTAATTGACAGCAACGAAAATCCCATAAGATAAAATAATGTATGCATTAATACTCAAATACTTTTAAACATTATAATAATAATGCGCTTTTAAACAAATATAATCACCTTTAAAACACTCATCGGAAACGTGATTGTTTATTAGTTTGACAAAAAAAGATCGCCCAAATCGATTATATGCTAGACTAGCAGAAAATTTCAACCATTGTTAATCTTGTTTCATATTCTTTAATAGCAGCAGCCCATCTGTGCTGGTTATGAGATTTAGAGGATTAATTCGTTACTATCGCTTAGTCATGAACCATTATTGCACAAAAAAAGTAGAAACCATATATATTCGAACGAGTGCGCAGCAGTTAGCAATCGTGGAGGGTTGCCCCACCCTACACTTTACCTATTTTAGCGGCCTTTAACTACCGTACTATGTTCCCAAAGTTTTCCGTTTAGTGTTAACGACTTACAAATAGTAACTTTTTTGTTTTCATCGTGCATCTGAAAGTATAATACCGATTATTATACGGATTTTCCAAGTTTTCATGGTTATAGTAGTGTAGTCATGCTGTAAATATATCTTTACAGCTCTTTTTAATCAATTTGATTGTGACTATTTTATTTTTCCATAGTTTTGACGTTTTAAGCGCTATTTAATAAGAATCGAATTTCTTATATTTATGAAATTGCCTTAAATTGAACTTTTCGTCTCGTTCTTGTGAAGTAATATACGCATGAGTAACAATTATAGTGTTTTTGATCGAGTCAATTTGCTCAAGATGGTTTGGTCATGTAGAAACAGACAATTAAACTAAATTACTAAATAACAAAGAGACATATATACCTTCAATCTAAAAATAAATTCAGTCTACAGAATTTAAACATTTTTAGTGTCGATTGTATTATTAATTAAAAAATTAAATTAAAAACAATAAAGTAAGATCTGTACAATTCTCGTATGAATATTCAACGTCTGTTTCTACTTGGTCCAGCCACCTCGTGCCAAATTAATGCAACCCATGCACTGTATAACAACAATTCGCAACCAACAAGCATCCTACTAAAAACTAAAAACTTGAATAAACCATTAACTAACGTTTCTTTCCTCGAAAGCGTGTTAAGATCAGAAACGTCGTATGTCTGACAGGAACATGCAGGCGGTCTCATGGTTCTCGGGCCTCTGCCCTTCGAATCCACACCACTGCTTCGGCACAAACCACCACGGCAACAGCACTCGTACCACAGTGACGACCTCCCTGACGGCACACTCGTCGCGGCGTAGCGGCCACTTGTCTATGCTAAACACTTCGTCCCGGAAGCGAGTGATGGTGTCGCTCGTGTAGCGTGAGGCCATGGACGAAGACCCTGGTGAGTAGCTGTTATTGTCTATATTATAGTGAAATGCTTTAATGGACGAATAATCGTCACGGTTTGGATTCTAATTCAATTGAAATGAATTTATTAATTGATAGTAATGATTTTATCTTTAAATTGCTACAAAAAGTATTGATATTATCAAGTTTTTCGTTTTTCTTCTTCTATTTTTATTTTGTGTATTTTTTTTTTCTTATCAACATATTACAAAAAGTGAAATAATTGTGACATTTGCTCAAGATTCATGAAGAAATAAATCATGAATATTAAATCAATTAGATTTACACATTTTTAAAAATTAATTATACATCAGAATTCAGTTTATTAGAAGTAAATTTCTTTCCACATCATACCCTCACAACTATGTAGGCATTGAAAATAAATAAAAAGTAATTAAAAGTTTTATTTCTCACCTTATTTCTTGAGAGAAAAATTGTATTTTCACTTTCAAGTCCAATCATCGTAATGAAAAATAGCTTTATCCGAACGAGAGATGAAAACAAATTTAGAAAGATAATTGTTTAACAGAAAAGTTCAATTGAAGAGCTTTATTTACCACTTTTTTATTACCTATACCTTGTTGATAAATTTAAAATAATTTCCTAAAGTAATATTTTGATTTCGCCCAATTCACGAAATAATCTTTAATTCGACGCTACCGAAAAAAGTCGTAAAACCCAACTTCTCATAACTCACATCACCAAGACTCTAAAATACCCACTGAAAGCCGTATAAGCTCTCGTTTTAAAAAAACCGCATCACTCGCGGAAGATTCCTCTCGGGCCCTCAGTACCACGCGCGTCGATTAATTTCCCTCAATTAATTGAACTACCTCTCCCCCACCCATTAATTTCTCGCACCACTTTTTCTCCTTCCTACCATTCCTTAATCCCCACGGTGAAAATTCACGCTGCATAGTCTCAATAAACGTATGTCTCCGTCTGCTATTTTTAGGTTGCTCCTTGCGGGTCGACGTCTAATAGAATTACAAAGCAGCAGTAGCGACAGAAGCAACAGCAGCGGTGGTAGCTCGAGGAGAGGACGAGGAGACCGACGACGACGATGGTGACGGCGATAGCTGCGAGGTTTTTCCTTCGCGCCAGTCGTCGGCGTGTTTTTCCTTTGAGCGCACGCGCGCGCCTGTGTGTATGTGTATAGATATATATGCGAGGAGGGGCAGTCTCTCTCTATAGTTCAGATTTTTTGTAGCCAACGTTTGTGTTTCTTGTGTACGCGTGTGTGTGTGTGTGTGAGCGTGCGCATGCTGTCTTTTTCACTCTATACTCGAACTTTCAGACTGACGTACGTGTTTCCCTTCCTAGTCTCTTCCTCGTTGTTGATGCGACGACTGGGTGGAGACTCCTGCACGAGGAATGTCAGACCTTTGTGTGGTATATCTTTAGATGTATTATATACCTTATATGTATATGTATTCGGTAAGCGCAAAAGTGCTCTCGAGAGATTCCCGTTTATTAGAAAAGTTATATTTCACTTAGGTATTGTATATAGGCTTAGGACTTCTCAGAAATGGGATTCAAGGGATTTATTCTTCCTATTCAAAAGTGTGTGTGTGTGTGTGTGTGTGTGTGTGTGTGTGTGTGTGTGTATATATATATATATATATAGTTAAAACTGTCCGCATTCAGAAATGCTATCAACGGAGAATTCGCTTGAGATATTTAAAAGATAATGTCGCCGACTTACAAAAAAAAGTATTAATAACATTTGAAATTCGTTTATTATGCAAATGTTTCGAGATTTTGTGTTATAAAATAAAGCTATTATAAAAAATAGCCATTGATTTAATTCTTTTTTAAGCTCATTGCGTGTATTATACTTTCCAGTTATTACAAAATAGATAAACAACTTTACGAGATTTAATTACTTTACTTATTGTGCATCCTACTACAACTAAATTAGACTTTGTTTAAACGTTTACTGGAAACTTTGATCCTGTCATTTTCAAAGTGAATTATTATTCATGGCTTTTTCATTGTTTCGTGTTGTTAGCACCAACGCCGCTTGGAAAACACTTTAATAATTTTCTTTATGAAATTTATTTATTAATAAAAATACACTTTTCTATCATTTTTTTAACCTCTAATCTTATTATTTAATAAGTCTTCGTGTTATAATTTTCTTTCTTTCTTAAAAACTTCAAATCTCATTAAATTTCTAGAGTCAACCTCCCTCGAGGCTATTTCTCTCCTTTAAAAAAGCTGCCGTTTTATCTTAAAAACTTTTCACAACTATAACACCGCCACGCCAACTTGTTGCTTCTATTTAATTGATTTTGTCAAACAAACAGCGAATTATCATCAAATATCCGTACTACTTTAGCGTAAAAAAAAAAAAAATAAATTCTCCGATGAAAAGATTAAGAAAAGGTGAATATTTCTCTCCCTCAGAAAAAAAAAACAGAACCCACAAAGCTACGCGGCACTCAAGCGCTTACCTTTTGTGCTTACCGAATCGCACCAGCCGTACAGTACCGTAAGTACATAGCAATAGCGCGCTCGCGCACGCTCATACATATATACATCCGCAAGAAAACACATAGAGAGAGAGAGAGAGAACCGGAGATATTCAACCGTCGCTGCTCGCGACTTGTACGTATTCTCCGCTGACGGAGGAGACAAATCTGGCTTAAAGGGGATGAATGGCGCTCGTGCTCGTGTGTATATGTATAGAGAGAGAAAAGGAGAGTCGCGCAAAACCTACGCACTGGGATTCGCGTCATAAATACACGTCAAGCGGAACTGACGGCATAGATATTTAGATAGAGAAAAGAAGAGAGAGTGAGTGGATCGGGTGTTCACAGATAACGAAGGATCGAACTACGCGTCAATGGACTTTGCGTCGATCTTTGGTCGTATGTAGAGAGAGAGACACACACACGGAAATTCGCTGACCATAAAATGCTTGGGGGTACTGTTATACGCTCGAACCACTTCGCGCTTCGTATGGTAAATGTGCAAGTGCTTGCTGATCGCGGATTGGCGATTTGGACGCGTGTATTTCATCGGGAATGGTTGCGCCCGATCGAGAGGTAGTCGGATAAAAGAGGCCGACCTTTGTAAACAAATATTTTTCCCGGCGTTATCGTGGGAGTTGGATGGAGGAGAAAAGGCATGTTTTGTATGTAAATAAGCAGTTAGTAACAGGGATAAGTAACGTGTAAAAGTATTTTAAGAAAAATATTAGGTCACCTTTAAGCTCTCCGCTCTATATAGCTATATCGACGGTAACCGATATTAATTTGATGTGCAAAAGTATAAATATTCTTCTATTTCGAATCGGAATGGTGAATTGATATTTTAAAGCTTTCAGAAAATGTTATTAGTATATAAGATCTGATTAAAATGCGCATAGTCACGTGTTAGCTTGTACTGAACCGCGGAAAGAATTCGTAAGCTTTGTGATACGTAGATTTACTCTAGCAGATTATAAATAACGTGCAGGAATTTTTAGAGGAACTCTTATAATTTAGTTGTTCAAAAATAATTTTAATTTTTAAGCTAAATTGTAGATCTTAAAAGAGTTGATATGTACTCTTTTAGTAATATATGGGAAATATTTACTGGGGTGCATTAAAACGTGTCAACATTATATAGCCGTAATATGATGTAATTTTATTTTATTTAAAGTTAAAATTATGTCCGCGCGTACAATAGCAAGATCTCATTCTATTAATACAATGCAGACGTTGAATATAGTCCCTAATAATATATTGTAGTTCTTTACAATAGGTTACATTTTCTCAATGTATCGATCCCTGCAGAAAAAATTTTTAACACAGCTTGCATTATATAAATCTCTATTTTGTAGGAATGAAGTCCTACAATATTGGATAATGAATAGACCCGATCCTGCTTACAATATCAATGTTCACGGTAGGAATACGTATATTATTAGTATGTGCACTCTCGCATACTTCTTTTTTGGTTTCATTTCGCATAAAATGAGACAGCCGCTGACTATTCAATATTACAAAGAATATCGGGTAAAAATTCTTTTTTAATAAACCTCGGAAATTCATTGTCCACTTTATTGAAATTCCGTCAATACAATGTTGGAATTCATTTGCACAATCGGCTTAAATAAAATAAATGGAAAAGTAACGTTGACAAAAGGGAAGCACGCGAGGCACTATCCTAATATTTGCTCGCGCTTCGTAGAAAAGCAAGAGAATAAACAGACAGGAAACGAGCAACAAAAGCAATGAAAAATACGCGCCAAAGGAGAGAAGGGGAAGGGCCCGAGAGAGGAAAAAAGTGACAGTAACAGAAATAAAGCTCACGAGAGAAAGAGAGTGAGAGAGCTAGACAAAGAAAATCTGCGATGAGACACGCGCGAAGATGGAGATAACGTTGAGCAAAAAAAAAAGGCAAAGGGAGAAAGAAAGAGCGAGAAAAGCGTCGGCAATGGAAAGGGAACAAGAGAGGGATCGGATAAAAAATCGCGTGGCGTTGGCGCTCTTCTTCTCTACTTGCGTCATCGGCGAAATCCGCTACGCTTGTTTTGCCATAGGCCATACAAGGCGTATAGTCACTGCTCGCGTATTTATACATGTATCATAATACGTCGGAAGGGTTCAGGGGATTAACCCCGCAAGGGCCACAGAGACAGCCGGAGAGAAGACGATACGCCGTGGCTTCGACGCGCTTATTTATCTCTTCTACGCTCGGCTTTCCAAGGATTTTCCTGTAACATACTCTGCGCGTGTGCGTGTAGCGAACGTGTATAGTAACTTTTTCCCTTTAACGCGGGGATAGTTTGCGTGCGCATCAGTACATATACATATATATAAGTATAGCATATGTGACTTTGTATCCGCACGACTTTCAGTTTTATATATACATACACACGAATCGTTTTGTTTTCCTCCTGATTTTACGCGATAGAACGAAACTGCAGATGCGTTTTATATATATACACACACACACGTGTGGTAGTTGTTTTTTATACGAGATAAAACGCAGCGCGCATCGCAACCATTATACAATGCCGATATTTTTAGAAATAATGTGTAAAGTAAATTTTGCTTATTCCTTTTCAGATGCGACGTTATTGAGATAGATGGTGCGTCTTTCGGTGAGAAGTACAATGGAAAGTAACTCTGATAAAAAGAGGGAAAAGCTGCCGATCTCAATAAACGTCGGTGTGTATAGAGTCTATACGCGAATATTTTCTCGCGTAATGGGCGTGGAAGGGGAGCGAACATTTTTAAGAAAGCTTTCCACGCGAGGTATTAATTATATAGTTATGTTGTATAAGGCATGCTGACAATAAAATGTATTAAAACGTGGCAAAAAATATATAAGAGCATTTGGATGTTGATATTATACGTAGAGAATTTCAGTATTTATTTCCGTACGTATATGATAATCTTATTTCGTAATATAAGTAATGATAGGAAAATCTAATGAAATATGTATTTATTTGCTTGTAAATCGATGAAAGGACTATGTGAGGCTGTTGATGTAGAAAAACATAAAAATTTGAGTAATTTAGAAATGAGTGAGATATTATACATAATTACGTATGTTTTTCATAAATATATGTTGCGATACTTTCTTAACTTATTATATATGTATAAAATGTGCAGTGGCGCCAGTTAGTAAAGTTGAAATATATATATTTGAGAAAAAAAATGTAGAAAGACTATCTGAGGTCAAGATGGACATCATACAGGGATTTATTTTTATATCTATCTGAAATTCACACAACTGAAATAGTATTGTAGCACCACGTGTATATTAAAACGGAATATTCGCGAACATTCCTGTTCAGCGCTAATTGCTTACGTCAAAATTCTTGAAGGCAAAAAATATCTCAATATTTATTTTCTTATTTCAATGGAAAGAAAAACATTGAGAAAATGTGATAATCTTTCACCAAATAGAAAATAATCGCATTATCTACTCTTCTGAAAAAAAAGAATGTAATACGTAATATCAGTAATAAAAGTCAAACGAATGGCAAATGAAAAAAATACTTGTAAAAACATTTTATCGTCTCGTAGCTTCGAGACTCAAGTGGAAAATGATACGCTAAAAGTATACGTGTACATAAGTATAAATAAAATAAAAATGCACTATTGAGGTAGAGCAAATATATAATTAACACAACATAAAATTCACGATTTTCTGTATAAAGATGAATTATATGTACATAAATAAAATCCGATTAAAATTATTATATAATATTTATTGTTATTTATAAGCACAATGAGTAACTACGTACATTGTAATAATTATTCCATGTTTATGTGATTAAGATTTTTATCTGCTATGAAACAAGTAGTTCGAATAGCCAAAAAAAGAGGTACAACGAAAGAAAGGAAAAACTCTCGTATCTGTTAATAAATAGTGGATATTGTATAGTGAAATGATTGTGCAGTTGCGTACGATCAAATACATTATAAATGCCAAGTGCATTCCGATACATTTACGACTCTGTAAAGAAAACTAACACACTGGATTTCTAAATCTGAAATCGTTCGATCAAACTGCATGAATTTATTTGTTGCTAAATGTTATAAAATTTTATTTATATTTTATAAATCTGAAAACACTGTAAATAAAACATGGTTATAATAATAGCACTTATTGATATGAAATTTTCTTGATGTTAATAACTGAGATAAATAAGATTACGATAGAAATAGTAAGATAAGATTATTATAAAGTTCATTTATACTTGTAAATCAATTGTTTCTATATTTTTATCGAACTATTTAAGTATTATATTATTTATTATTGGTTATTTAAGAATATTCGATAAAAAAATGGATAAATAAATTTTATTGTGCAGAGAATATACAAATTTTATATTATTGATAATGCGTGAAATTAAGTGATGTATATGTGAAGCAAATCAATCGAAAACGTACTCAACGATCAACTTTATCTATAAAGCTAAATGTAAGTGAAAAATCATCTAATGTGATCTATTGCTTATGTGAACTTAAAATAAATCTATGATTGTATGAAAGAATAAATGTCTTTTTTCAATCTATCTGAACATGATGTTGCTCCTTCATTTTTATTCTCACCCTATTATACTTTCATCCTCAAGAACCAGATTTCATTTTTTTTTCTTAATGGCACACCATGCTTGGTAAGTATTTTCATAATTAATAGCATCATTTTTCCTCAATATAATTACGTCATTACTCGCAAAATATATTCAAAAATTAAAAGGTAAAAAACTAAAGCCCTCGGTAATTGAGTTTCTAAATATATTCAACTGGAATTAACGGGCAAATCAACCAGGATCAAGCAACACACTTGGGAATCAATAGATACGCTTTACCTTGAAAATTCTCGGCTCTTTCAGCTTCTAATGTCTTAATAAAAGAAGCCTCCGGAATCAGCAATAGCCAAACCCTCCCCTATATCCCATCGCCACCACTTGCCGATTCTATTTTCTAATAACACGCATGAACTCGTGCTCTCTTTTCCCCTCACACCTCTGCTAATGAAATTACTGCATTTCGGGGAGGGCGAAACTTCGTGGAACAAAAGCTCACGCGAAAGAAGAAAAATAGCACCAGAGATCCAAGTGTATGTGTGTGTGTGCATGGAATCGTTTGATCTCCCTTTCAGAAGCTGCACACAGACGATAAACTTTACGTAGGTGCTGGAAGGAAAAGAGAGAGAGAAAGAGGGAGAGAATGAGAGAGTGGCTGTGGTCCTCTGTTCTCCCTAATTCGTTTTGGCGCGCGCGCACGTCAATCGAATGCTTTGGCATGTGCGTGTGTTTGCTCGATAAACACGCCGATACTGCTGCAGACGCGCGTGACTGCGCTCCTATAGTCGTTTGCGAAGAAGACGTCACTTTTTATTCTATCGTGAAAGATCATCTTGATTGGTTAATACAGGTTTGTTCCGGATTTGACAAATGACTTCCGGGAGTTTATTTTGCAATCGCTTTCAATTCTTTTGAATAAATATTGTTTACGATGTTCATTATATTTGGAATATCTACCCTGGTAGAAAATTAACCATTTTCGTTGGTTAACATGCTAATCAAATGGAAGCATTTTCGACCTAAATAAATT
>JAYJLV010037536.1:5168-25003 GCA_036873485.1 Torymus texanus
ATACTTTATATTACTAAAAAAAATGCCTCTAGTGAGAAATGTATTAGCGCAAAAACATGACGTAATATATATACGTTATAATATTTGCCTGCCGCGTGCATGAACTTTAGAATATGAAAGATACTTGATAAAATCACTTGCCGCTGTCAGCAATTAGTGATGTTTTCGTTGGTTTAATTTCAGACCTTATGACGCTTTTTCCTAATCCAGAATAAAAATATCATATTGAAATTATTAATGATCTAATGCATTAACAACTATCACGTAAACTGGGAAGTTATGTTTTCAAATAACGACAAATATTCGTCTCTATTTTTCTAAAAAAAGAACTCAGATCCACAATCACATTTATTTTTAGAATAATATAGCGCGTAAATTTCATCTAACGTTTATATCACCTAAGGTGTAACAAAATATTTTTTTTAAATCTGGCTAATCTTCTATGACCATATTTTCCAATGTCCATCGCAACATCTCATTTGACGTCCACGTCACATCACCACGTCGTTCACTCACCTTGTCGCTAAATAAATCTTCATCTCCTATTCACCGGACTCTTCCACTCCACGCGTATACCCATCTCAGCGATCTCGACAACAACCTAATTACATCTTGTGCTCCGTATTATATATATATATACACACACACACACACACACACACACACACACACACACACACACACACATCTGCGCGACCAGCGCTTGTACATATCGAATGACCGTCAGGCAATATACATGAGTAAAAAGACACGCGCGTATATGCGTATCGATTCAGCCCGGGACGTCGTCTGACGCTAACGAGCTGTTACCACTGCGCGTGGCGATTCCATTAAAATTGGATTCGCACGGGGACGTGAGAGTGGAAGTATTTTGGGCAACCGTAATGGATGGGATAATTAATGTCGCAGGAATCAGGGAGGGGGATCGCACGTTGATGGAGCTGTTTGGTTGTGGTGAGGGTAGAGAATGGTAATTTGATCGTGATGTGAACGGTGGTGAGAGATGTGAACTCGAATTATTTTCATAGTGAATGATTGGTGCGCTTGGAAACGGTGGGAAATTCGGGGGAGTTTACTGGATGTAGGTGGGATGGTGACGTTTGTTCGTATGAAAAATTGAGGTGTGTGTGTTTATATTATAGAAACTACTATTGAAAAAAAGGAAAGATGAGTGATTGAAAGAAGAGTGTTAATCGGCGTCTTAGATAATTTTCTAAGTTAGTCTCTTATCTATAAGTAACGTGCGTTAAAATATACAATTCAGGTATAATATTTGAAATACGAAGCAGCAATATTCTTAAAATATGATATCAACAATCGCTAAATCGAGTGCATAAGAATATAGCGTAGAGTTGATTTTTATCAATTATTAATTTTCAATTAACTTTTAGGATTTTGAACTATACATGATTATTAAAAAACTTCGTAAGATATCATTTTATATGTTATAAAGCTGACTGTGAATAAAAAATAAATAAAAATATATTATTTAAAATTATAATTTTGTATATTAGTAAGATTCTATAAATACACTTTTACTAAATATGGTCATCGCATAAACTTTTTATTAAGAATTTTATTTTTAGAAGAGGCAAATTTATAAATTCAAATTAACTCTGTCATTTCAAGATTGGCTATCGTGCAATCTCCCAAGTACCTGCGAAATAATTTGAATAAAAATATTATGCGATACAGCTCCAGATTCTGGACTTATCAAATACATCGGAATTGAAATTACTGCGTTCCTCTGCAAAATAAACATATGTTTCATATTGAGAAAGCAATAATACACAATTTAATTACACGTACACAAATTCTTATAAGATGTTAAAGAAAACATTGTTGAATGAAAAATTTCTAAAAGAATATGAATTTAATACTGATAATTTACTTCACTCACTTAATAGAAATTTTTAGTTAAAGTTTTGGCAGTGATATCAACTTTAAGATGTTCAAAGTACTTTCACGATAACTAGTTTTAAAGTTTTATTCAAATACGGTGAAAACTCTCGTTACTACACTTATCGAACTGACAAAAGAGCCGATCATAATGAATTTTTAACGTGACTTATATTGGAAATCAATATACATTAATTAAGATTATTTAGATATCTTGTAACAGTATTACTACGTATTCTTGGAGATTTCACATTGCTTCATTTTTTATAACCAAAAAGTTATCAGTAGATATTTAGATTTCCAAATCTCCATACATATATCTACATGAAATGAAATATCGTTTGATACACAATTTTCACGAAGATAAATAAAAAATTTAAACAATTATAAAAAAGACAGATCATTGGCCATGTGAATGAAAATAAATATCTTAAATCAGAAATTATTTATTCACACTTTTCATAGACTCTGTTTTGAAATAAATTATATATTCTTAAGTTTTATTTGATATAATTGCAAATAAATAGATAATACTTGAACGAAATTCTTTAGTACCAATCTGAAATATTATATAGTTTGCAACTCTAGCGTGAATTATAAATTTCATTTTTAAATGCTGACATGTTTTAACTACATTATGTTTTTACTTTATTCAGATTTAATTCTTTATTTATATCCATCAAAGTTTCAACAGCCCTTTAAACCTTTCATCTTCAGGCAATTACTGGATCCTCAGCATACTTTGGCCGGACTACGCGCCGACGCTGTTCGAGCCAAACCAGTGGTGCCACAAGACCCTGTACATCTTCTCCCTGACGCACCTCTGCATCGTCTACGTGGCCATCTTCGCGAGCGTCGTAACAGGCCTGGGACTCTTCTTCTGTAGGGTTCTAGCGTGTCCCTGGCCAGAAAGGTACTTGTTAGTGTTCTTTTTCTCTATCTATTCTAGTTTGTAAGGTTATTTTTCATAAGATAAAGGTTCGAGAAATAATTGAAAAATTAATTGCTTTGAATAAAAAAAGAGCGTAATTCAAAATTAGCACAGAATAAATCATATGATGTATCGCTTAATTTATCTACTTTGTGCGTGATTAATCACGTATATACTATTTTGATAAATTTCTTTGCATCTAATTAATCATGTAAGTTACGTGATACGTCATATACAATTACATTATAAATTATGTGATATATCATAGAAGAAACTACGTGATAATTTATGTATACGAGATAAAGAATAATTGTTTTAATTACGAAAGAAAATATTAATGAACTTTTCGAACCTTGTCAATTGGCAGATATTTTATTTATTATTTTGAAATTTTTGATTATTCTAGAAAATTGTACCTCACTCAGGAGTTAAACTTCCATTAAAATATTTGGCACCGTGTGCAAAGTCAATGGCTTTAATTAGTAGAGTATATATTTTTACGTAATTGGATTAAATAGTTAAAGATGTAATGCTGCTATTGGTTATGCAAGGACCATATAAATGCACCGATTATTTTGTGGTAGGGATGCGACCGAGTAGTTCGAATATTTTTTATTTCTTCTTCTTTGCATTACCAAATGAATGTGAGGGAAAATAAATTTTTAAATCATATTATATTGCAAAGTTTTGACATGTATAAAACTAATATGATAATTTTATATCATTTGAAAACTATTAACATTATTTTTTAACTCATGTATTTTTTCGAGTTTTTACTCGGAAAAAACTCGAATAAAAGTTCGATTTTGATTGCATGAATCTTGTGAGATTACTAAAACTTTCTGGGTCATTAAATATTTTTAGTTTACTGAATTAATGTACTGGCAACAAAATGTAAGTGATTTTCTAACTACTCGACCCACCCCTACTTTGTGGTGTAGTAGGTTTCAATCGTTATCGAAACTTTAGTGAGGAATATATAACAGTTTAGCGCGTTTTCGTCGAAGTACTAAGCGTATGTTAAGAGATTTATCATAAATTCAATTTTAAAAGGGTTTGTTCGAGTATTATATAAAGAAATGATATAATAAGTGTTATAATAATAATAACGATGAAAAGTATTGGGAAGTCAGACAAGTACTCGATAAAGTTATTAAAAATGAAATGTTGCTTATTAAGTTTTTGAAATCGATTGTATACATTAATGAAAACATAATAACCATATCAGACTAAGGCTTCAAACTTTTCTAGCTAAAGAACTAAGTATCTAGATTAAAGTTATATAATAATATAGTTATAAGTTATTGGTAAAAGTATTGAAAACTTTTGAATAGTCGAATTTTAAATTCTTAATTTGATGATTTTGTATAAAGCACATAATGATTTACAATTGAATGAATTTTTATATCGGCCTATTTTTCAATTCACAAATTTAATCGAACGATATATATTGAGCAGAAAACGTACGACGGGTGTTGTATTTACGCATAGGACGACATTGAATTCGGGGAAGCGATGCGTGCTTTGCGCTGACCGAGAGACGGGCGAAGTGTAGCGAGGATGCCCAATGTTGACTGAGGCGCGCGCCGAGCGGCAGTTTTGCGCGTGAGCCTATATACGGCGATTTTGACGCTGCCGGACGAACGACGTCGGACGGCGAGAGAGGGTGAAGTTTTCGGAGCGAGCGCCGCGCGGGACCGTAGTAACGGAGCAAGGAAAAATCAGACCTAGGAAAGGGCGCGAGCGGATTTTTGGGAGTATACATTGTTTGTATTTGTTCTGCTTATATTTGTAACAACTAAAATGACATTTTAATAAAGTGTTTTATTGGTATTAAAACCACGACTTTGCAATCTACATTATTTTACCGAAAATTTGGTGCAAGACAACGGGTTTCTACTTATTTCAATCAAGAATTTGCATACTCTGACGTACGACTGCCACGTTGGCACTCGGTTCCAACATCTTCAATTTACCGAAGTAGCGATCTATACTTCGTCGTTGAGTTGATGTCCACGTAACTGCTGTTTGTTATATCGCTCGCTCGCCGAATCACTCGAAAAGCCAATCGGGAAATGAAGTTTAATCAAAGATTGTTTCGATGTAACCCGAGAGTAGAGGCCGTGTGACTTTACTGCTTCCGCATTCGCGTCTGTCTTATACAATGATGAACTGATTTCTAGGGAACTAAATTCTCAGGAACATTTGTTGCACTCCAAAAATTTTTTTAATTTACTCTGACTTATAACGAGAAAACGATGAATACAAAAAACATACATTTAACGTGAAAAAATGAATCAAATCAGCGTCTATATATACAACTCTAAATTGACAATAAGAACAAATAAAATAATACAATGTGAACGAACAATTATTATTTAATGTTAGTTCATTCTGATTGCAATAAATAAAATCTCTACTAATATTGATTAACAACCTTATAATTCTACCACTTTAACATTTCTCACCGCCTCTCAGCAATATCTTCACCTTCTCTCTTTCGTTTCTGTCTCTCTCATCCTCAGATACAAATAACCAAGACAGTCCCTGCGCCATAGGGAGAGCCGCAACATGGGGCCAGGCTATACATCCGTGGGTGGTAGCCGGCAACCTCGGGGCCACGATATTTCGTTCGAAGACAAGATCCTCGAGCAAGTCGACGAAGAAGACGAAGGTGAGGATAACGAGCAACAACAGCAACCAATCGGTGAGTCGACACCAGCATTTGAAGCTGTACGTAAATCTATGTCTACTGATGACGATCAGCAACTCGTCGCTGAGAGTAAGTACTCGAGCAAGGTGCAGTTCCGCGCGCCCGACATCATCGAGCTGTGATGACGGATCAAGAATACGCGTGCCTGCTTGGTTACGTATTATAATCTGCGCGGGTATGCGTGTATGTGTAGAGGGTAGTGCGCGACTTGCAGTTCGAGCTGGTTAAGAAGTTTTTTTTTTTGGAATTTTATGGGATTCGGTTGAATTGGAAATCTTCGTGTTTATGTTTGTATTGTACTATAATTAAAAAATTTTTAGGGATTATAAAATGATATAGATGGGGAATGATACAATTTGTCTAAGAAGGTTTAATACGTGTTTTGAAAATGTTTGAATTAATTGTGCAATGTACCTGAGAAAATGATGAAATTTAGGATCGTTATTTTCACGTTAGGAAAATATAATTTGTGATAATTATTCTTGAGTTAGATTAAATGTATTTAAATTTGCTTTAGGCAGTGTACTTTGCAATTAATTGTTCTGCATAACGAGATTAAAATATTAAACCTGTAATTTGAGTGATTAAACAATTACCTCGACAATTACGCTATAATTTGTACAATATTTATAAGCTCTGTTGGATTATTCATATTAAAGTATAATAATTAACACGTTAATATAAAATATACTGGTTAATAGTTTTGTGATTGGCGTATAGTTTAAATACCGAAGATATTGGCATTATACGTACGTTTTTTTCATAAACTACGTACCAACTCCAAGTGCAAGTAAAAAACGCAACCAAAAGTACAGATTATGGAAAATTATCACTTGAGAATCGCGAGAAATCGATATTCGACAAACCAATCGCACAACTTTCATTTAAAGAGACAACAATATAATTTTCACACTACCACCGATCCTAAATTAACACCTATACCTACTTGCACTAATCACCCAATTTCTCAATACCTCTAATAATGTCAATTCGAATAACCGCGCAGCAAGCTCCACTTTTGAGAAGCGATATATCGATTTCTCGCGGCTCTTTTTTTTCTCCCCTCGCTCAAAGAGGCGGCGAAGTGGCAGCGAGAACACCTTTGTCTTTCATCGTGAGCTCTCTTTTCTTCGTGTATACACGAGTTCGCGCGTGTGGCGTGATTGAAGTGCACACACAGACATGAAGCGTGAGGCCATTGGAAAAAAGTCGACTGCTAAGGTCACGAGGTGAAATGATGATGCGATGGAATCGTTGAGACGTTCTTATATATCAAAGTTTGGTGAAGAAAATAATTGAGGATTTGTGTATATGGTGGAGTATAGATGAACGAATGGTTTTAAAATTTTATGTGAAACATTAATGTTTCATTTATTCGATAGAAACGTTGTTTTTTATCGTGCTGTAAAAATATAAATTGACACCAATTGTTAGAAAGTTTTGGTGGTAAGGGTCTTGTAACATTGTAATATTATTGCTATAATATTTGTGAGCAATTCCGAATCATATATAAATTTTATGGAAACAAAAAGAAATATTTCAGTATATATCAATACTGAAACTGGAGCAATTTTACATTACAGATTTTTTAAATATTCTTCAAAGATATTATAATATTTCAATATTATAACTTTTCACGTATTGTGTTGATTAAAAAAAATTAAAAAAAATATTATTATTAAACTAATAATATTGATGCAACTTTTTATTAGGGAATTCAAAAACCTTTCTCATACTAAAAATCTTTCAATATTGTCAATAGATATTTTTATATTTACAAACTGTGATTTTAAATTTCCATGAAATTCAAAATATATTTTGAGCCAACTCGAAAACTACATTCAAATCTCAAATGATTTCACCACGTGATTTTTTGTAACTCTGTAACTTTCCCAATGACTGTCAGTAATACTCGAAGGATAAAGTGCGCCTTTTCTACGCACGGGTTGTCTTCGAAATCGATAGCATCGTTTGTTATACGAAATGAAAATGGCTCTGCCACATGATGATGTTGTGATTTTTAATAGTTTAATATAGAGCTTTGAATACTTTTACCCAAACCTTAGTGTATTATCATAATCTCAATGATTAGTTTACCGAAATATTACCATTAACATGGCAATTCTACCAACGATTGAATAATAACAACATCAGACGAAAATTCAACGAGAAATGAACATTCTAATTATACGAAGCGATACAACACAGAGTATATATAATCTAGGTTAACATTCATATACGACTGCCGATATTTTCAGCCCCATACCCTGATTTTACCATCGCTCCATATAATTCTTTAGCGCTTTATTTCCATACAACGAACGAACGAACGAACGACGACGAGAACAGCAACAGCAGCAACAACAACAACGGCACAGCAGAGCGAACGAAAAATGTGATTTTCCATAAGGAGCGCGCGCGGCGAGGAAGCGTTTTAGCGAATTGCATATATCGATCGCACTCCCTCGACACGCGAACGCGGGCGTTTGCGCCGCAGGCCTGAAAATATTCCCGAATCGATTTTACGAGTACATATATACACATACACACATACAAGGAAGAAATACCATATACACACACGCGCGTTCTGCGATAATTGCGAGCGTGCTTTATCTTTCCTTTTTTTTCGGCCCGTGTGTATATATATACACACGTGGTAGTGCGGCTCGCGACATCGATTTTTTTATATGTATATCTTTCTTGAAGCAATATACAATATATAGGTACACAATCGCATGAGTATTGGTTGATTATGAAATAGATAGGCGAGGTACATGTATGTGTAATGCAATTTTTCAGTGAAATCAAGTAGTAGTAGCGAACAATGACGAATAATAATATTTTCAGATATACAAACAAGTATATAATATCTTTTATTTTAGGCTCTTCTGTTTTTTGTTTTTGTTTACATTTTTAGCTGGTACGTAGCGAGTCGTAGGTGATGGGAGAGAACAAATAGTGCACGTGTATGTGTGTGTTTGTGTGGATTTGACACGTAAAGGATGGTGATTATAGTTTTTTTTTTGTATTATACCCAACTGCGCGGGCGTGGGAGCTATAATGAATGGGAAAAACGGGTTCGCGACATAAAATTCCGCGGGAAAATGTCAATTATTTAAATATATATACATGCATACAAAGTCTATGTAAAAAGATAAATTGTAATCAAATGTGTAAGAGTTGTGTGATGTAAGTAGAGGCCATACATAATGTCTATTTGTGTACGTATCAATTAGCTAACGGTGTTACAACGTGCTGTACAGAATGTTTCGGGTGTCATGTTGATGACTGTCTTCGACAGTGTATAAAATATAAATTTTTATGATAGCGTGTCTTTGCGATCATCTGTAACTTCAGGTAGCTTTAAAATTAACAATAAGCTGCTTGTATAATGTTTCGGTTTTTAATATTAGTCTTAGCATACATAGTTACGGAGATGTACAACGATGTTCTTATATAAAGCTCGTAATTTCGCGCTGACCACCTGACATTACAAATCATGTAAGGAATCTTTAAAAACGTCATTGTTTTATGATCGGTTTTAACAGTAAATTAATAATTCAGATTTTCATCAGAACTTTTTTACGCATGGAATGAAAATGTTTTTTTATTATTTTATGTTAAAATACGATTGAATTTTAAATAACTTTTCTTACGTTTTTCTGAATTAATTGATTTAATTTTATAAATAAATAAGCATCCTTGAGAAAAATGGTTTGGTATAAAAATTTGTTGTTTTATTAGTGAAAATAAATAATTATGGGAAAGAAATACATTAAATTTACAAAGGTATGCGAACATACAAAAAACTTTAGAAAAATATAAGTAGAAAAGTCAAAATTCATTTCAAATTCTGTTTTAAAAAATACGTAAATTTTTATAGATTTCTCAATGTTCGTATATTAGTTTCACAAGTTTCACATAGACATTTGCTACGAGCAAACACCCATGTCTTCACCCTCTCACATATATTTTTTGCATCACTCGACATGTTTCTTATTTCCTTTTCGCCTTCCAGCATCGCTGGCTCACACTGTCCACTTGGCTTTATTCGAAAACGCAATTTTATTTTTACGATAAGAGATCCCTCTCAGAGTCACTCTGCTTCGTCGGGTCAATTGCTCGCAAATCCCGTCAGGACTCGCCTTAGGCTCGAGTAGTATACTCGCCGTATGAATTCCTCGCGAATATTTCGCGTGAAAGAGAGAAAGAGGAAAGTTGGAGGATGAATTCTGCGAGGGATCTGAAGAAAAGTCTTGTTCTATTATTTGCTGGAAGCAGGGGCTTTAGTTCTCATATGTCTTGTTTGGGGAATAAGAAGACGTGATGGTTATAGATACTATATTGCATCCTATTGGAGATTTAGTTGAATTTCAATAATATTCGTTGTTTTTGTTTTGAAATGCCTGCAGTGATCATATTATTTTGGGATAATAAAAGTTAAAGTTCGTTTTTCTTTATAAAAATATTTTATTTATTAATAAAATATTTATTCGTCATTTTTTGAATGGACTACATCTGACATTCCATTAATTGTTTTTATATTAGAGATATATATATATACCCACTATTAGAGACTGTAATTCAGTTATTTGCCAATCAATCAGAATAAGTATCAAAGCGAATTATTTGACGCATGATTAGAATTTAAATATTTATACGCAAATCAAAGCGGGTTGTTGATTAAACTGAAATTATAGAAATTTCAAATATTATTGACGTTTATACATTTTACGATTTTTATTATCATATTAGTTTTTAATAGAACTATTAGGTAAATAACAGTAAAAAGCGCAATATTTTTAATTATCGAATTAAAAAATGTCAGCGAAGTAATACGTTTTATTTCGTTCATGTCTTTTATAACAAATACTTCTAGGAAGAGAGGATATTACAACTTGTGTTATAACTGTAGCAAAGGAGATTTTGTAATACTAATATTTACTTAACAAATTTATAATACTTTAACAATTGAGCCAAAAATTAACTTGTGTTTGAATAAAATAACATCTTTTTCCATTTTTGCTTTAATATGTCCGACCAAATATTGACTTTTCTACTGATTAAATGAAATTTGTTATTCTTTCGTTTCACCTCGTTCGTTCACTTCTAAGTATCGCATACAATCGCTCTTCATTACTGTACCCACCATTCACATGCCCCGGATAAATTTTTTACGAATTTAATATTTCCATAACCCCTAGACATAAATAGTAGCATATTCCTTTACACAAGCGTCGTTGCTGTGTCCGATCGCAAGGACCGCGAAAAAAAATCGCCGAAACTCTCTGCACGCACTTCTTAAAACAGAAATACACACCTTTAATATACCTAATAAATGTGCATCTGCTAGTGTTATACTCCGCGAGTAAGGGCTAATTACGTTTAAAAAAAAAGTGTATTTACGATCGTCTTTCATTAACGGCGAAACGCCGTATGTTTTCGCTTACACCGAAAACCCCAATATCTCTCACGACATTTATATAATACTATATGCAATCGCGCAGTGGTTCGAAAACGGGTCCATAACGTTAATGTAATCGTGTAATACATGTGTATATGGGTGCTCGTGTCCGTGACGTAAGTATAGAGTCGATTCGATAGCGCAGTTGAGAATTCGCGCGGTGAGCGAGTTTCTCATTAAAGTTTTTCGTAGTGAATTGGGGGAGGAGGGACTGGATTGTCATTACGCGATTGGATGTTCTTCTATGAAAAGTTATAATCCTTTTAGTGTAGTAACAAGCAGATACGTTCATCGTTTTCTTTCTAAACATTCCTTTTTTTAATTTATAACAATTTACTATTGTATACATTTTTTTAAATATTATTACCATTTTTTTTTATAGAATACACTCATATACTTAGAAATTCAATAACATCACTTTCGATTTCAAATATTTTCATAAAATTTCGCATGTTCAGAGAACTAATAACGTAAGGATAAGCCCTTACTATGAAAATTTTAAATCTATACTGTGACTTGACATCGTAACATTAGCGTAGCTATTGCTGCTTTAAAAATCTGGCGCATGCAATTTTCGTGTATATTTGTGCTGAGGCAAGTCTTGCTGTACTCATGGCTATTTTAGAAAGAAGAAAACAATATCCAAAAAATTTTTGCTTCTGTTATATAGCTTTATGATTTCAAAAGAGGCTCTTTAAAATTATAATTTTATATGGAAATATTAATATTTTTTAAGAATTAATATTTCTTTTATTTAGAAAATATAGATTTACACATGTATCCCAGATACATCTTAATAAGGAACCAATAACGAATGTAGATATCTAATAAAAGCATAAAAGGTTCACGAAATCACAAGCATATTCATATAAATTTACTGGTGCTTAAACAGGAAAATATTTAAAAAGTTATTTTTTACAATTTTTATTACTGTATGTCGCATGAAATCCCATTTTGATTTAGTAAACTTCGCCTTTATTGATTTCAACTTTTCTTTCATACCTACCCTTGGGTTAATTTTTTTTTTTATTTTATATTTTGACTATACAGCATTGATTTTGTACACGCCCTTTGCGTTTTTTTATTTACTACATATCCGTGGGTATTGATTGTTTTGTATAATAGAATTTTTAACTATCGTCTGCAAAAATAAATTGTAAAAATTTACAATTCGTACAAATAAAAACAAAAAGAGAATGAAGATAAATTTACCAAGTTCCACGATTATTATACGAAATTAATACACTTTAAGTGTTTAACTTATAGTTGTACCATCAGTTAATAAAATTACACATTAAAAGTTACAGCTAATGTAAAATATAAATTCTGTTCTCAAAGCTTAATGGTACTTGAAACAACCTTTCCCAATATACTACCTTTTTCTTTTCGTTTCTTTTTTTTTTGATAATAGCCGTCCGATAAATTTACACGTGCTAATTTTATTCATACTTCAATCTACCGCTCAATACTTGCAAAAACCAACTTTCATCATACCATTTATAAAACGGAAATAGCAAAAAGGAAATCACATCGACTCTCGCGTTCTTATATAAAAAGCGTAGCCGCGCAATTATGTAACGAAATCAAGCTCAGATTTCAGACCGCAAAAATCCAATTACACCATCGCTCAGGTACGTCGACCCCCCGTGAGTTCACGAATCGACCGTTCGACTGCGGGAATTTTTATTGCTCGCACTCGTCAGGCGTCTGTTATATTTCAGTAAAGAACTGTTTTTCTTTAGTTCTGTTTTGGAGTATCGGTGTATATTGACTTTTGCTTCGCTACCACGAAGAACAATTCTACAAAAGTTCAATATTATTCGTATGAAAAAACAATGTATATTTAAATTCAAGGTTTTTTCAATTTCATGTTTCATTTATTCACGATTTAATAAATTTTATTTTCGCTACAAGAAACAACAATATCTGGAACCATCGTGCATGACTAAGCTGAACCCACGTACGATTGAGAGAACACAAACGTTCCGCTATTGTCACCACACTTCCTCTATTAATTTCACGACAATAAATAGAAAAAAAAATCCAATTCAGCACTGCAGGCGTTTCGCGTCCAGTTCCGTAACAAGCTATCAATTCTAACGGCGAGCAAAAAGAAACAACAAACCACTTCGCGCGTCCTATTTTCACGTACGGTTCCACGGCTGGTCGACCAGCTATATCGATTGATCGTTAAAACTATAGACGCTTTGTTTTCGCGTATACGGTGAGGGCGGTTTTAGAGGGAATGAGTCCATCCGACGAGGCGTTCACTATATACGCGCCGGGTAAACAGTCGCGAGGGTTGCGCGGTTGCGTGTGGATAACTTGACGGTTGGACTCTGGGGTTGTTCGGGTTTACAAGGCTGAAAGGCCGCGCGGCGCTGCGCTGCTGTCGTGAAATTTCGAGCGAGGTGATAAAGTGCAATGGTGACAAGTGAGTGCTGGGTCAGTTGATTATTATTGTTGTTCAAAGTAAAATTAAATTTTCCTTTCATATTTTCTTTTTATATTTTCATTGATAAATTCAATTTAAGCAAGTGATCGATAGACTGAATATGTTAAAATGGGCTCAACAAGAATTATTTCTGACTTATCTGGCTTGTTTTTTAGGATCTCCGACTAGCTAATTTTTAATCAAAAGCTTATATATTCTACCAATGTAACAATATCTGTCTGAACTAAACTTAAAATATTATATGCTTAATAAAGATAAATAATTCGTAGATCGCTTGATAAAATGTAGTTTATCGATAACAAAATATTTTCAATACGGTTTATGACTTACATCTATTTTTTTATACAATTTTATTTTTTACATAAGCGTCAAAATGTAATTTAATTTATGTTAAAGTCTTTCGTATAAAAGAGCCTGTAATATGTTACTGAAACTTTGAGTATTTCTTCCGGCAGTAACACAACATTTTTTTAAATTCATTAAGGCAATCTAATATTGTAGGAATATTGTTGGTGTCACCCTTAAATGTTATATATAATATATTTAAAAATACTGCATCCTTCGTTTTCATATAATACGTATTGTTTAAAATGGTATCAGAAGATCGTAAACAGGATTTCAATTTTTTAAATTTTCGTAAGAACTTACAATCTTATAACATTATTAACATCATTAACATTTTCTAAGGTTTGCGATTAAATTGTGTACTTCATAACTCTGGTATGTTCGAAAAAGTTTCCAAAGAAAATGAAACACGTTTTGCGTATAAGTGAACTAACGATGCTGAGATGTCGTGAGAAAATTCAGGTTAACACTGCATAATCGCGAGCTCCCATTCGTAATTTTGCACGTAAGACATAAATAATCTGAATGCTAGAAAAAAAATAACATAAAGTCTTATACTTTGCTGTAATCGTATCGCAAGTGTAAGAAAGTCACGAAGGTATTTTTTCATATTAATACGATATTCTTTGAAGTCTAAATAAAGTGAAAATAAGTTCGCTAAATTTTCAAAGTAAATGTTATTTTTACAACTAAAATATGTATGTTTGACGTCATTGACTTTAAGACTTCGATTAATCATGAGTTTCCTCGTGAAATAAGGTAAAATCTAGACAGAAATATTTATTTCTCTCAATGCACATAAATGAGAGCATTAATCTGATTTACTATATATATATATTAGTAGTTGGAGTAAAGTGATAAAAGGTATATTTTCATTCTAGATTTAACATAATTGTTTGTATAACTGATAATAGTTACTAAAGGATATCTATATGTTATAAATTTTATAGAAAAGTTTATTTATTTTTTTATTAGCTGAAAAATTGCAAATTAATAACGACTTGTTAATACACTCTTATTAATTAAGATTCATATAAATTATGATTTACATAAAAGAGTGTAAGAAAATATGGAGTATTATAAATAAATCTAAGATTAATGTGAATATATAAAAAATAAATCTACATATATCTAAGAGGAAAAAAAAATTGAAATGTTTATTAATAAATATAGAATGTATAGTCACTTTTATTTATTATACTAACGAAATATTATCATAATAAAATTGTATATTCTTATATTTACGAAGGTTATTAAACGATTAAACGTAATTTTCATTCGAAGAAAACAGCATACATATTATACAACCAACGCAGAGATTAGAAAGTAATTGAAAATTCACAATTACTCTCATTTATAATAAACGTTATTTTATCAAAGAAAAAAAAAAACAAAACCTATAATTTCCAACGTTTTTACTAAGTAGTTTAATAAAATTTGACACTCTATATACGCGTTTATATACATCGTAATGACATATATTTTATTGAAAAGAGTCTATATCGTAAAGTCGAACGCTTCTATGCGTATATACATTAACATAGTGGACAATTAGAGCGGGTATATTATAATATAGGGTGCGTATAATTAGAACACGCGCGTGCGCAAATATCGTGGTCCAGGCTTCAAGATGATAACCAACTCAAGAATGAACACCATTTTCCCTCGTGGTTATATATACAGCCCCCCGTTTTTCTATGCGCCACCGGCTAACACGCGGTGGCGAAATAACTTTCCCGTCTCTCACGAACTGTGAAGACTCTGATGAGCTGTGCCTTTCCATCATTAAGTTTCGTCATTATCTTTGTAAGAGTTAGTTAAGATTTCCTTTGTGTTGTGAATTTTGTTGATTAGATTTCTTATGCAATCTAGTTTTAAAAATTTAAAAAGAATCTAATGCCTGCAGTATAATTTGAAGTTTTTAATGCAATATTTCTGTTGTGATTATGAAAGTTATTAGATGAAGTAAAAACTATTTTACATCTTATTCTCTTATTAGCATTCTAATGAGAGAGCTTTAGAGTTAAATTTTAAATGAAAAAAAAGTTTGTGAAAAATGAACTTGGTTTTATGTCAAAGTGCTATTTTGATTTCTAAGACTCACAGAAGTATGCATTACATAAAATATTGATATACTGGAAAGCTACATCTCATGAGATTCTTCGCTACGTTTATAATCTGCCTTCTCTAGAAACTTTCTAAATACTACAATGGTATAGAATACAATCTAGACATAGCATGTAAGAAAAATGATGTAATGTTTAAGCTAATCGTAAGGGATAATTTCCAAAAGGACGGATATGTATCGCATCTGTATTACTTCTCCATTTACTTTTGCGCCGAAGTTGCACGAGACATGATTAAAAAAATATAAATTAAAGTGCCAAAACGGCACTGGACACGAATCCTGGCAGACTGGCGTGACGCTCGTTTTTTACCGATTTTTCAAAATAAGTATGTCGTATAATATAGCGCTTGATTTCTCCACAATCATAACTATTTCCGTCTTGTACTTTTATAAGACCGCCATTTATTCTTTTTTTTTTTACGAACGAAGTGAACTTTGATTTGCTCGAAATAACAATAGCGACGGCCGTATAATAGAATCACCTGATTGGATACCAGATACTGAAAACACATTGGCGAAAGACGGAGCAAGAATAAAGAAATACTTTCTGACGCATTGATTTATCGCTTCGGACTGTGTTTTCACCTATCGACTTTTCATTCTTGTTCCTCTTTCTTGCGGTGGGTTTTGCAGATGACATACTCGTTTACAAATATACACACTTATTCAAGTCACCGTACAAGTCCAAATACTTTTAAACTTTGAGCTACATTTTTACCTCATTCCTTATTTTTATCCCTTAAATATGATTTGATGAAAGCTAAATTTACCACTTCGAAAACTTTTTGTAACGCAGAAGAATTGCGTCGGTATAGTCTCTACCATCGATTAAAAACTCACGCAACTTGGACAAAATAAAAAAAAATAATAATGTAACACTTCTCTCGGCTATAGGCATATATACTCTGTAAATAACATGTCAGCTTCTGCATGACGTATAACGACGCAACGACAGGCAGTGGTATATCTTTTTTACGACATACGCGAATGAGTGAGCGAGAGAGAGAGAGAGAGAGAGAGAGAGTGTGTGTGTATTAATCAAACGCGAACTGTTCCTTCCAGTCGACGCTATTATAACACGCGCATCCTCAGTTAGGAGATCTAGGTATAATGTAATGTAAGATGTGAGATACGCGAGGATAGCGTTAAAGATAAGCATTTACGGGACATGAGAACTTCTACGTGTGTATGTGGATTGTTTATTGTACATATATATATGCACACACATGAGAGGAGGTGAATTTAATGTAAAATTCTAGGCTAAGTATAATTAATAAACTTATGTATCATGTGTACATATATATGCGTATATGCGTTTACCATATAAAATAAAATATATATATATATATATCAACGTTAAATTATTAAAATAAATAAAGATGATACATTGAAAACTACGATAGGTATATTCTTGTTATTATTTTATTATCACGTGTCCGATTAATGCAGGTAAGTGTAATTAAATTATTTTTTCATTTTCTTTATTTTATAATAGAATATATAGCGTGAATATATTTTTTCGAAAATACGAAATGAAAGTTATTCTTAATGGTTAAGAAAATTGTCATTTTAATCTTAAAATCCAAAAACATTTAATGAAATTTATGCCGCATTGTAAAATATTATAATAAAAATAGACACAATCCACCTAATTCTCACTCAGTTTGATTTTTCATTATCGCGTTTTATTTAGAATTAAGAAAAAACGCTGTATTCATCAATTAAATATATTTTATTGACAATAATAATTATTATTACTATATATTATTTAATATGTGCATGGGCGAATGTGGGTAAGAGTAAATGTGGGTGTACGTCCCTGGATGTTAGTTTATTCGTCTAGAAGGTCTAAGAACCCAGAGATCAAGACACCCAAAGATCTGTGAATTTCAAATCTTAATATAACATAGGAATTGGAAGAATTACAACGACGTAGATGACATTATAATTATTTTATTCAAAGGTTTTGCAATAGTCTATTATTGAAAGAATATCAAATCTTCAAACTTGCTTTTCTACATACCTTAGGAAGAAGAAAACAATGCCTTCCAGTTTTTGAAAAAGCTGTTGTTGTATCTTTTGATAAAACTGTATCTCTATGCGGGTGTCCATGCCCATCGACTCGCATTTACATTTATATTGAACTCCATGTTTTATGGTTAGTGTGACATCGAAGAAAGCAACATGATCTTTGTTTTATGGAATATGATTATTAACGACTTTTAAAATTTTCATACGAATGATAAATGTTTATTTTTGTACTTATTTGACTACATTAAATGGGTTGATTAAGAAAACTCTTAAGCTAAGAATCTAATTAATAATGTACAGGTTGCTTACGGAAAATCTTTATTACACATACATAACTTGCGTTAATTTACAATTCATATATAAATGATTACTCTTTTATTTTGCTTCAGTTCTCAATTACATACAATGTCTATGCTTAGAAGTAGGAAGAACAACTTTTGGACTACTTTAGTTTTAGAATCAATCAAATGGAAACTATGAAAAGCATGTCTTTATTTTGTAGCCAAGCAAAAATGACCATGCAAGTGTTAGATTGTGGTTGGAAAAAAAATATTTATAAAGGATGGTAACCAATTTTTTTTTCAAATAGAAAATAGTTAATAAAAGCTTCTTGACACTATGATACACTAATAATAAGAAATCGTATGTCTATTGAAACTCTTTATACATTCATATACGTCTAATATTCGTTCTCCAAAAAGTTAAATATATTGAAAATTATTTTATGTTTTCATACGTACAGTTTTTTTCGAAGTTTTTCAAAAATCAATATATATTTTGCCATAACAAAATTCAAATTTTTTCTTTAAAATAGACATAATGTTATGAACTAACATCTAATTTCCGCAGTTAATACTTTATAGAATTCAGGCATAATTTTTACTTATATTACGAAAAAATAATGATTATATATTATATACCTTTATTTGGATGATTAAACAGATGTTAACTATTTAAGACCTAGAGTTACTAAACCAAGCATTTAATTACATCCCAAATTAAAATTAACAAAAGCATACATCACCCAGCGCTGTACCACTAACATGTGTTTCGGTGCAAACGCAGAGAAAATCATTTTTTTCTCTCCACTACCAGCAACGAAATTCATGTTATTTTGCAACACCTTATCTTCATCGTCAAATGAAATACCACGTTACCAGCTTTGATTATACATACATGCCCCACACGCATTGTCAATATACCCGGCCAAAGGCTTATGCATCATAATTGGAACGTCGGACAAAGGCGGATCCTTGCACTTTGCCATGCGGCGGTGGCGGCGGCGTATTAACTGAGCGCAATCGGTGCAAACTCAGCCGGCAAAGTTTCATGCGCGGAATGCGCTTATCGGCGCGCCATTCATCAATGGACAATGCGGGTCGCGAGAAGGAGGGACAAACTAATCGAACGCGGCCAGAGCTCGAGGCGACGTGACTGGATGTTCGCCTCCCGAGGAGATTGCCCAATGTGGGTGGCGTACGATGGTCTTGGACGAGGTGAGATGATGCACAGCGGATTGTGAGAATCACGGGAGATTTGAGAGACAGAAATTAGGCGCCAGTGTTGGTATTAATCGTATAACATGCTGAAATTTCAGAAGCACTGGTATAAGCGAGTTTGAGAAATTAAATACGCGCGCGGACTTTAAAAACAGTGGGGTTGCCAACTTATTGAATATCTAAACACATTTGAAATTATAACAAGAATTTTTCGAAATCGGAAAGTTTATCGTTAGGGTTCAGATATAATAATCATATTTTGGAAGACGAATCGAATGCTATTCGAATTGCTGAAAAGATCTATGTTTAATGATATAAGTAAATTTGGAAATACATTGAATTTTATTTTGGCCAACTTTATTAACTATAA
>JAYJLV010037547.1:0-17675 GCA_036873485.1 Torymus texanus
AAATATATATATATATATATATATATATATATATATGCATAAGATTTATTAAAAATACTTCACTTAATTTTATGAATTTTTAATAAAATTAGTGTTAATACACTAATATAATAATTTACAATTTTTTGCGAACAATTGAAACTTATAATAATTATGCCAAATAATCAAGGTCTTTCTCTTTTAACAAAAGGTGAATCCTTTCTCGTAAAAATAAATTGGTAAACATTATATCGACCTACGGTCAAACATACTCCCAAATAAAATTAATATTATCATAAAAAACGCTTTGCAATAAAAAAAAACTTGATCATAAATCTACTTTATATGATAATATTGTAAAGAGACCTTAGGCTGCACGCCACATATAATGAAAGCAGCAGCAGCAGCAGCACTGCGTACATGCGTACGCTTATCATGGCGTGTACAATGCCGAGGCAGCCGTGAGATCGCCAAGTCGTATCATTATGAAACGCGCCAGTTATCACTTATGCAAACTGCGATGGTTCTCCGGTATACTGCGGCGGCTTTATTTAGGCTGTATATGTATATATGTACGTGCAGTGTACGAATGAGTCCTTGGTCGGTCCGTATATAGCACGGGGCACATTGTACTTCGCTTTTCTTTCTCTTCGATATATACGTGCACGCGTGATGCTTTCTTATACACATATAGTCTCGGGCAAGCCATTACGATCTTGGCGATGCAATCAATAAATACCTGGAGACTGCTTCGTAAATCAAGAGCTATCATGGTTCTTCTTTAGTACTGGCCGCCGAAGATGATTCGACAAAGAACTGATTTAGTACATATGGAAGGTTCCATATTGTGTGCTGCGTGGTGAACTATACGATTTTGTAATATTCATTTAAAACATCTTCAAAACGTTTTTATTTAGATTATTTACGATTAGCTTGGATTACGAATGAGGAATAACAAAGTCCTACGTATTTTTTGATAAGTTTCTACATAAAACTAATTTCTTTCAATCAATGAACAAAATGAAATGCTCTTTAAATACTTATATGAGTTTAAATTTTAGGGGATAAACGATTTAAATCGAATAAACGAAGTCGGCTTTTTTTCATCTGAATGCCTGAGATAAAGAGAGCAGACAAAGCAGAACCTTTTTATTGTATGGTGATGTGGGGCGTGCGAGGTCACGCGGGTGATTTAGCATCTTTGCACGTTTGTAAATGGTAATTTGTGAATAAGAGCGTTTAAGATAAATCAGCATAGTACTGGCTTTATGCAAGGAATCATCAAATGTTTCTCTGAATCTCAATCATCGAGAGCTCAAAGACAGTAGTTTTGCTTTGGATTTCAAGATCGGTTTCAACAAAATATCAATATTTATTACAAATGCCTAAATATGAATTAGATGATTGACAGATTAAAATATTGAAATAATATCTTATAGAAATATATTTCACACTTCAGGTGCAAAAAATGTTATCACATTCTTTCATTTTTAAACGCATTTCATATCATAATATTTTTGCTTATGTAATAGTATAATTTTTACTTTTTATAGTGGGTTTAAATAATAGAAGATATATAACAGATTCTTAAAACTATGACATAATATAATATATCTAGACTGAAGCAAAATAAATGACGTCTAAAATGATGTTGTATAGATGTAAAAAAAAACGTATAGGAAGTACAGTTATCGATATTAGCGAGACATTGGTTTGCTCCACAAAAGAAAACGAAACGAGTCTATCATCGCTTTACGGTAAGAGAAAATAGATGGAGCACGTACAGTCTCGGAACTTATATAGATACAATTGACGGACGTTTGAAAAGTACCGAAGTCCATTTGCGATGATAGAGCAAATTTACAGAATAGACCTCGTACGCGACTAGATACGTTGCAGAGTTTACAAGGAATATTAAGTGTCGGTAAATTGCGAATAGGAATGTTTAAAATTACGCGAATTCGAATTTGCATTCACATGCGATACACTTGTACAAATATATATTAAAACCATAATTCATTCATACTACTATTTTCAAAACAATAGAAAGATTGTGATATGATATATAATAATGATGACGATTATTTGAAATAACCCCGATATAAAAGCTTCCATGGACCTTTTCATTGAGGTAATAAAAGCTTATTACAATACGCAGGGGAATACATGAATTTTATTATATAATTCGAAAAGGTTAACCTGTGAATTGTACGCTAACCATACTTTCTGTATATGCACAGTTATACGTATATAGGAAAAGGATGCACAATAAAAAAAAGCGAGACGGAAAAGACCTCTGGTTTTGTTAAAAAAAAAAAAAGAGAAGAAAAAAGCTACACGAAGTGTGTACTCAAGTCGTGGACGTGCGTGATGTCTCGACTCGAGGAAGAGAGTCGAACAAGAGGGTCCGCGTGGATTTCGTGTACACAGAAGGATGAGATATAGACAGATAATCGCGTCACGCGCAGCCGCACGCATGCGAGAAACGAAGAGAGGGACAATGGGACGACAACCGGGGGCTTCGCCTATATATATACGTACATGCCGGAGTGTTTACTCTTGCTTAGCATGCGAGTTGACGGAACTAACGGTTGTGCGACCATACGTCTCGGAGTGACGGACGTACCAAGTCAAGTGCCAGCAGCCATTTTACTCGGACCTTCGTGATTTTTTTTTCTTCGTGCGAGTTCTATTTTACAAAAAGTTTGTTCTCAGCTGGTACCATTATCGTATTTAATGTCGTCACGAAAACATGACCGTGTAAGATGCTGTTTCACGGTATTAAACACTGTACAAGCAGTTTTTGCAATCTTGCTAATTATTATTTTTATTTTATTGTTATATGTTTATTGTTTATAGTTTTAGGAGCGACTAGTAAAAGTCGCACATAAAAATATGAGTTATATGATTTTTTAATTAATGAAAACCCATCATTTTTGTTATTCTAAGATATAAATTATTATTATAACTAACTTTTATTGTTGGATGTCATTGTTTTTATATAGGCTTGTTTGCATCATAAAAGTAATTTTCGTAATACAAATGACAAGGTTTGTATTATTACCATCCACAGGTTTTTACCGCAGCCAATCGAAAATTCAATCTGCAGTGTTGCATACCTAAACACACACAACGCACGCATACGCAATATGGTGAGCGTCTTCGAATGAGGATTTGAGTGGGGTACACATGACCGATGCTTAGACCTGCGCGCGCTGTTAATTCGTAGATGCGTCGCCGCGCAATTGAATATACTGTGTATTCTCTCTCTTTCTCTCTCTACAAGGGATTATTGCAAGTTTGTCCACAACCACTGACGGAGTAATTGCTTCGTGTTTCTTACGTCTTCGCGCGGCGGAGATGCATCGCCTCTCTTCGAGTGTGGGTCACCATTGACGGAGAGTCCGATTCTTGTGCCCGATTAAGACGGTAAATCATTGGGCGGCCAGTGCGTGCCAGGGTTTCTATTCTGCTTGATTGCCTATTATTTTTAATCCGAATATCATGTAAATAAACGAAAATAGTGATTTATGGTACAATCTACTATGCGACTGTGACAATCTCTCCTTTTTCGGATCCTTTAGTTTGAATAATAATTAAAGATAAATGGAAAAAAATGCAACGTAACAGAAAAAGCATATGTGTAGAACGTTGACGAACAGAATTTTTCAAAGTATAAAACATTCTTTTCTGTGTACGACATTAGAGAAAGAATGCCGAGAGACAAGTTCTTTTGCTTATCAAAATAGAATAGTTCCTGTGGTGCCGGACAATTAGGAGCCAAAGTTTTTTTTTTTCATGCACTTTGCGGGATCTCGAGACGCCAGAAACACAATGCTCACTAGATTAAGCGCTATCTTGAAAATGTATTACAAAAACAGAGACTTTCCTTAGTCAACATAATCTTATCTGCAGATAAGTTGCACCCGCTAGCTGCGTCTACATTTTATGTCTGAATAGAGAGAATAGTGTACACGCTGTATCTTTAACAATGGTGTTTCTTAAATAGCAAAGTTGTTCTTGCTCATAGTTCAACATTTTATTAGCAAAAACGTGTTCAAAGCTTCTTTTTAATTGTTAATGTATACTGATTTTTCTTCATAAATTATCAAAATATCAACAACAATAAAAATTGTTCAAAGAATTAAAGAAAATTTTATTCTACAAAAATGTCTACGTATATACGTAAGTAGAGTGAAATCACGCAGGAGGATTCATGCGTGGAGAGTGAAGGTGGAGAAAGGTCTGGCGCACGCAGACCCTCGGCTTAACTGTTTATAATTGTCCTGGGGACGCGGAAAGAGGGTGGGTGAGTCACGAACGGAACACCTGTTACGGAAAATAAGGTATACTGAAGGGGACATTAGGGCATAATGACGAGATGATACCCTTACAACACGTGTCAACATTGTTTCGGTTACTGCGCTACGCATCGTCTCACTGCCTCTATGTCCTCTTATTTTTAACGATCATAGTCATTTTATTCAGTATATACTAAAAAAACTTTTGAGGTCTCGTTATTTTATCTAGTCCACAGTTCACGTTATAGTTACATCTTTGTAAAATATCATTGTTAAAGCATGAATACATAAGATTTATATATATTAGTTACAATTTTTATCGTATATATTATTCATATTATTTAATCGCAAACCTACAGACAAACTTATATAATACCCACACATTTAATACGAGATCCGTATTAACTGGGTATTCATGTATTCTGCTTTTTCTATAACTCGCTCATGAATAATCGATGCAGGATAACTTTGTATGTTTGGACGGTACGGTAACACCTTTGCGTGATGTCTGCCATGTAGTATAGTATGTACACGAGAGGCGGAGAGATGGTCAACATTATTCGTTCCCGAAACACCTGCCATATATGAGAAAACAAGTCGTACTGTCGACGACCCCTTCTCCCCAGTGCAAGTATATAACTTCCGGAAGTCGTTACCAATCCAGCCGACGCGCGATATCGTCATACGCGTTTCTGTATTTAGAGGGGAGATCGAGGTAATTGGGGATTGAGCGAAGTGCGACGGGGTTATTTCGGTCGTCCGCGGTGCAAGCAAATCGTGACGCGTGTAATTATGCCAGAAATTCAGACACCGACGAAAGTAACAATCAAAGGTACAATATGTTTGTTAAAATTTTTATATATGTGGAGACAGGTTGATGATATACATGCATATTTATGGAAACGAAAGTGAAGGGAGTATATAGTAATCGGGTCAGAAGAGGCGCTTCGCGATTGTGAAAAAAAATCTGTGTACTGTGTTACTGACCGCGAAAAATATTTATTATTACCGTTTTTTTTTTAAATATTTACATTTTGAAAAAACGGCGAAGAAACATAATCCAACGCTTTATATTTCTTATATAATCGTTCTTCCGTCCACCACAGCAGTTGGAATCACGTCGAGCAAAATATTATTGTTCCCGCGCGCGATTAAAGCATCGAGCGGAAGGAAAAGCACGATTAATAGTATATAGATACAAGTCTAGTACAGCAAGAAGGCAAGTTGAGAACCCCAGCGAATCCAGAGTGGTATAGCAGCAGCAGAGAGCAATAGAGAGAAAGGGAAAGACTGGCCGCGGTGTGACATCGCGCGAGGCGAAGAAGCTTCTTCTTCCTCCTCTTATGCTCTCACCCACGCTACAGGCTAGCGTCGTCGACGACGGCAACGTACTCCAGAGTTCAAGGTTCAATCGGGCGAGCGGCCAAGGCTTCTCGCGACTCGCTCTAAGGCGCTCCGCGCGCCCCCGCGCTAACGAACTAGCGTAGCTGGATGGTTTGTACTATATGGATCTTGATTGGTGCAAGCGCGATTGTAAGCTGAATTAATATGTATAATATGTGCTTGACGCCAGGAGCGTAAACGTGATTACACGACGGCTCGTCTATTGTGTTAACAGCTTGGAGTGATGTGTGTGTATGTGTACTGTGTATGAAGGTGGATTAGAATAATTTTTAATTTTTGCTGTAAGATATTTTTGTGATACGTTTTGGTATATAATGATGTTTTGGTGCGAATTTGAAGGTTGTATTTTAACTTTGGTTTATTAAACTTATATAGCTGAAGATTGAAATGTATATATATGTGCGTATTTAACGAACTATAAGTGAATAATTTTCCTTTCCTAATTGACCATATAGGAAGCACATTTCCGCAAAAAACAACGATACTGCATTTGCTATATAGGCTAGACTCACGTTTTTCTTTAAAAATTATACTCGGTCGTTCCCTTTTTTATGGCTCTTCTCGGAAGATATGTAACAGTTCTCTGTTATTTCTAGTGCAAAGGGTCTTTTGAATATGACTTTTCAAGGAATCGTTAAGAACTCATTTTCATTCATTATCTATTTTTTTTATTATTACTGTCGTGATTTTTTACGGTCAAAAGTAATATGTTTGACCGACTCTATGGTTATATTTAAACATATAAGTAATTATCTGATGTGCATCATATTATTTATTCTACACCAAAAAATATTTAGGAAGCAAACATAAAATCATTAACTTTTTCATTTGCTGATTGTTAATTATTAAATTTAATTTCTTGGAAAAATATAACCAAACATTATATTAAATAAAAAAAATGGTTTTATTAAACTCCTTATAAACAACGTAAAAGTTTGAAACATCTATCGTCAACTATAGTTATATAAATTCACTTTTTACTAAATTTTTCTTATATGTTGTCAAAAGTCATAATAATTTAATATCCTCTGCTTCCACGTTCAACCAATCTACTGATCTACATCACTGTAATAATATACAGTCAAGCACTCATTTTCCTCGTTTCAGTTATACACGAAATCGTTTCACTCGAAAATATAATCGTCGTTGATCGTTGCATCAAAGAAATTCGTTACAATATAGTGTCGCCGTTTCTATATATACATGTCGACATCCCGAGGGCCTTTGTCGCTTCTGTGTCCCTTCAGTCTACAACAGCACGCGCACCGCGATGAAAAAGAAAAGAAAGGAAGCGTCATTTCCTATCTCTAACGCGCTCCTTTTTCCCCGTGCGTATATATTATATACAATATATACGCGCCCACGTGCCGCGACGTTTCCAAGTGTCGCGTGGGTGCGCGATAGCGCTTTTGGTCGCGAACAGAGAGCGAGAGACAAGAGCATAGCCGGACGTCGTTGCTGATGGCACTTATGAATATATGGCGCGTATACGCACTACTTGTGCGTTGCTCAACAAGTCGAACGTTCTCGCAGAGTCAATTATATACCAGCGGCTGATGTTGTGCTTTATCTGCGAGTGAATCTCGTCTCTATATCTATATCTATACAGCACCCACACGTTGACCGATTCGTTTAGTTTACCTAAAACTTGACAGTATAGTAGCGTGGAGGCGGTAGCCCTCTTGGCATTGACGGTTCTTTATGGCCGATGATGTGATGTGTTTATTATTCTTTTCTCGTTAAAATGCTAATGCTGTAACAATAGACCGAGATACGGTGAATTTTCACGTCGATGGTTGACCAACTTAAACCTCGTGAACGAAGCAACGAGGCGAATAACGACAGTAGCTCCTACGCATGATATTTTTAAGAGTAAGCACTTATTATTGCACGCAAATAAACCATAATGGCTTTCGGGCCTAAAATTGCATCTCAGCCGAAAGGTAAATGGGATCGTTAAAGCGAAGAGCTGGCAGCAAGGATCATCAAGACCGCGCGCGTGCGCCCTTGCACGCAGCTGCCTCTTCTTCACTGATTCGCACCTGACCTGATCTCTCCGCCTCTGCTCTCTCTTTCTCTCTCTCTCTCTCTCTCTCTCTCTATCCCTGAAAAAACTATTATACGAAAAAGCGTTCTCTTCTGCTTGGTCTGACGAGAAAATATGCGTGGCGCAAGATGCAGCAGCAGCAGCAGCAACCTAAGTGGCACGTGCCAGGCGTGCGCCATAGTGTCCGCAGCTGCTTTACGTCGTTGCGCATATGTGTGACGTGTGCGCGCGCTTAGATGAGTATCTGAACCCTCGCATTACATACACGTGGGGTTTCGCTTTTCGTCTGCCCGTACGGGCGGGTGTATTTTTCTGTTTACGAGGTCAGCTGAAAACCGAGATGACGTGCGGCTGACGAAAGAGAGATGCATAATGCGTATACACGTGTACGCGTGCTCGGAATTCAGTGGACCAGAGAGGAACGTAGAGAGGACAAAAAAAAAAGTGTAATCGAAAGTGTTGCGAGCTAAGTGGATGTTATACGATGTAATACGGTAATAGGGGTCTCTGGTTCCGCGCTAGTGGTTATTTGTAGGAGGAAAAAAATTTTGGTTCTATTTGGATTCCATTTAACGTAATGGAGGTTTTTGTGATATCTTATAGGTTTGGTAAAAAGTCGCTGAAATAATTTTACGAAATCGTGATTGTAATTTTATTGTGGAAATGTTTAGTACGTTTAATATTGATATTTGGTTGCTGTATTTTCATTGCCTATTTACGTGTGCAATTTCTATCAACTCATAAAATATTTAACTGTTGAACTTTTTCTCTGCTACTCTTATTTCTTCGTTATTGTTACATCAGCGGTTGATACTATGATCTGATAAAATGAAAGGTTTAAAAAGTTTTATATCTATAGCAATAAAGATTAAACACTGTATTTTTAAAAGAAAGTCAGGAATTTTATTCATAGTATAGCCCAGCTATTCGAAATTACAAAAAAAAAAATAATTAGATAAAAATGTAAATTTTTTTTTCCATAAGTAAGTACAAAGAGATTTTAAATATACAAGAAATCTGTAGTTCAACGATTGTTATCCCTTCAAGATTGCAAATTTCTGTTTCGTTAGTTTGTAATAATTTTTAGTTTATTAGATCCAAGAATTTTATAAATCAAAAACAGCCCGTAAAATTGAACACCGTATTTTGAAATAAATTCCACCAAGTCTAACTTACAACACGAAAGCAGAACGTAAACCTTCAAAGATTGGCTAACGCAACTTCTCGTCTCGGATTATTTAAAAAAAAAACCTTCAAACAAGAGACAACAACATCCACACACTAGCACGCGTTGCAGCATGAAGTTTGTCTCCTCGCACTCCGTAAAATTGTGCATCGGTTACGCGCTTACGTCTATAACCTGTTGTATACACATGCAGTGTATATACACGGTTACAGAGGAGCCGTGTATAATGCGCGTGTATAGCTATATACAGATAGGAGTGCATTTTATGCGTGACAGCGACGAATCGGGGGAGTGCCTCCGGTGAGTCGCGGCCCGCTGGCCCATGAATCCGGGGCTCGTTTTGGACACAATGGAGGCGAGGGCCCTCTCGGTTCCCGGTTGTGTGTGTGTGTGTATATATCTATATATATATACACGCATGTGCGCTCGAAAGCCGAGGTACTTACACGCCACCGCTGCGTTTCAAGAAGATTCAATTTTATATACTTAAAGTGCGAGATCTACGGGGAGGGGAAGTGAAATTAATGAGATTTGGGCAGTTTTTGTTGGGGTTAGTAACTGCGTGGGCGGGAATTTCAACGGATTTGATTTTTTAATGTAATTAAATTCCGGGCTTGTAAATTAAGAATTACTGTTTTTTAAGTTTGGATCTGTCACTATGATAGGAGAGGTCTGAATAAAATGGTCATACGGAGATAAACTGATAAGAGCTATATTTAATTTTTTATGTTTAAAGATTTATTTATTAACTCATTTGATTGGTCTATACAAAATAGGCGCGAAAATCTAATATGTTTGAATTTTCAAGATTCTTAAGTTGAGTATTTAAAACTTAATAATTAAAATAGTATAAGAAAAATTTTATTATTGTATTTATTAAAATTACATCATTATAATATAATTTGAACTCATATAATGAACTTTTCAATTGAATCTAACAAGATCATGATTATAACCTCAAAAAAAATAAGTAAATAAACAAATAGTACGCGCGAAGCGCGTTTAATGTAGCTAGTGTACATATAAAATAGGTTGAACGAGATGATTAGAATCATTTATAAGGAAAGTATCATGTATCATAAATGATAAAGTATCGATCAATTTAGCATCGAAACAGTGTAAAATACTTTGCATAACTTTGAGCTAAATATTATAGCGGCTAAAATTCCATTTAGCAATATGTCATTTTCCCCGCGATTTATCAAACTTATAAAAAATGTAATTGTTTTTTCTGTAAGATTTTGGTCTTTGCTTTTACAAATAAAAATAAAATATATTTTTAACTACTTCAAGTCTTATTTTATACATTCTCTTTTACCATTTCTTTAATATGTCCGTTATTTCCAACTGACCATAGTATACTCGATAAATAGTTGTTACAAGATGTTGTTATCATAAACACAATCAAAAAAATCAATTCATTAATAAAGTATTTCTACAAACTATGGAAACGAGGAAATAACAAAAGAAATGCAATACTGGTTTATAGGTATCGCATTTCATTTATATAAAGCAACAGGTACTCTATCAAATTGAACGATCAAAGGGGCAGAAGGGAAAAAGAGTCGCGGAGAACGTTGCCCTGTGACTTAAGTATTACGCGGGCAACATGTGCGCACGCGGCCTACACACGTTCAATATATATACACACACACAGGCAGACGTATAGCAATGGGATTTCCTTGGCACTCTGGGGCTGGATCAGCAGGCACAGCAGCAGCAGGTGCGCTTCGGTCAAAGAAACGTTCTTCTGACTCATCGCCAGGTGAGGAGGAATACACGGCACTTGCGCCTCGAGGAGGAAGGAAGGTACCGGAAGTCGTACGCGAGCTAAATCGTCCGACTGCGACCGCAGACGTTACACGCCGCGCGTTCGCAGCTTGAGACGAAAAGGAAAGTGAGCATAAGCGATGATTCGCGTCTATACGCGCGGGGAGACTTCTTTTTGCAATGTTGACCGACTTTTTCACTACTTTAACGCATAATTTTATACTGTAGATTGTGCTAATAAAATCTTATTACATGCATAATTTTGCGCTATTTTATAAGTACTTTATTTACGTTGTTTATTATTTTACTATATGAAGACCGGTACTGTGATTAAAATTAAGATTATGCTGTATTTTCAATTCAAATAATTGAATAAAATTGCAGAAAATCTGTTTTAAACCGCTCACGTAAGTTAACTAAAAAATGAAGAAAAATATACAATTTCATTATTAAGAGTAATAATTTGAAAAAAAGAAATCTTTTGCTAGACCCATTAAGTTCATGTTTTTCCCTGCGCATACAAAAGAGCGAAAAGTAACTTTTGCTTCCACTGGGATTAAAGGCGTGCAAAGTATAAGAAAAATACTTAACGGCGTACGGAAATCGCAGAAAACGATTTGCTTCTCCTGCTCGAAAATCACAGCGCGAGACCTTTTTACCTTTGTGCGCCTCGCGGTTGAAGCGTCGGTGTAATTCTACCTCACTTGCTTTACCTAGATATGCACAAGCGTACTTATGCATGTAACGATGCCATGTGCAGAGCGAAGAAAAGAGACACGCACACGCGTTGCGGCTGCGTAGTATATACGTGGGTAAAACGATGCGTAGACAAAACACGTGGAAATGAATCAGTCATAATAGGGAGGAAGAGGCAGAGAGAGAGAAAGAGAGAGAGAGAGAAAGAGAGAGAGGGAGAGAGAGAGAGAAAGAGAGAGAGGGAGAGAGAGAGAAAGAGAGAGAGGGAGAGAGAGAGAGAAAGAGAGAGAGAGAGAGAGAGAAGAATACGTATTTATGCTCTACGCGTGCTGTGTTAACTAGAACCACTGTGATGGAGAGGGAAAGGTTACGAGGATGGAAGGTTATGAAGTCAGCGTGGTGGCTTAACAGTTAGGCCGAAAATTGCTTTGATAAGCAAATATAATGTATTAATTTTAACGGACTTGAAATTTGTTTAAATAATGCTTCGAAATATAAGTACACGGAGAAAAATGTTGTAGTAAAAATTGCCATGTCTAATTGTAATTGTGGGAATACTCGAAATACCCCAAAATTACGACAATTCGTGGTAAAAATTGCCATAAATTTACAGTAATTTTCACAATGTAAGAAAAATTGCCATAAATTTATGTCAATTTTTACCATGAATTATGGCAATTTTTGGGATATTTCGAGTATGTCCCACACTTACAATCAGACATGGAAATTTTTATTACAACATTTTTCTCCGTGTGTATATAATTGTTGATGTAAACTCATTTTAAAGCTTGTTTAAAACATTATTAAATTATAAACTCCATTAGTGAAGTAATTAATTTTAAAAGCAAAAAGTCATGTAATAATCTGCTACTGTTCACACATACTTAGTAGTAAGCCAATTAAACAAGCAAGCACGCAATATTTTTCTTACCTACGTAAAAGCAATTATTTTATGAACCTCAGCAAAATGTTTCTTTAAGATACGCTACCGAAGCTATATTTCCAATACTATAGATTAATGTGCCGTATAATATCCAAACACTTCCTCCTTAAATCTGCCTACCCTATACTTCAACCGAAAACGGCCCAGAATCTCATTATCCACCCCTGCAGAAACTGGCAAATGCAAGCGCACCGGTGCAGTTAAATCAGCGAAGCGTTAAGGCCAAAGGAAAAATCGCCTGCCGTCGTCGTCGTCGTTGTCGTCGTCGGAAGACGGACGAAGGTGTACTTGCAAGAAGTCATATGTGAAGAGGAGCAGGGCAAACGCCGACGAGCTCGCACGCAAGTGCGTGTGGGAAAACGCCGCCAAGCGAGACTGAGAAAGAGACGTGCGCAGGCCTGCGTTTGATCGAGACGCTCTCTCGGGGGGCAGCAGCTATATATATGTATGTACATTATGTAGATGTGCCAGTGCCCCCGCGAGAAGCCGCGAGCGAGATTTTGCCCCGTCGAAGATTGGATACGTGTGTACATAAGATAAGCGTTTTGTTTTTTTTTTTTTTGGATTTTAATTATAGAAAAATCTGATAGTGAAAGATAATTTTAAATGAAAATTGTTTTTTAGAATTTATTTTTATGGCTATACTTTAATATATGATGTGTACGTTTTAGTGGGACCAGTTTTCACTTGTTGATGGTATATGAATTATTTTCCACTTTGAAACAGTAAGGAATTGAGATTCTATTGCATTTTGATTGTATAGGTATTAAGCAAATTTCGAACAAATATTGAACGATTTCATGCATACTGAATACCTTCAATCGCATATTTTCCCTTTGAAATTACTTGATCTACAAAAGGAAATAGCATTCATACTCGAGAAAAGGAAAGTTCGTGAAGCATAAGAGTAAATCTAGATCGATTTTATTGTAATTGAGCAAGGGGTGGTGTTAGGAAATATCTTATTTTACTCATTATTTGTTTTTTTTTCTTATGGAGTATGAAAAACAAGATCTTTTTGTTTAAAACCGGCATCTTGAATTATGGCAGGAACCGACAGACTTTCCCCCGTGCAACTAGTATTTAATTTTGATCTAGATACATAGTAAACAAACAAATGAGCAATTAAAAGCGGAAGAATTTAAAATTCAAATAAGTCCGGAAAATCTAAAAAAAAACTTTTCACAAAAATATATTCCCATACTTTGATGCATCACGTGGAATGTGTCCATATTTCGTGTAGAAAGTTGTCTCTCAGAAATATGACATTACGAGCGTATTTATGCCTCTGCGAATATAATTTTCTTCCTTAACGACAGCTGCTGACGAGAGACAAAGAAAAGGCTAAAATTCTCTAGAGAAACGAAAATAGTAAAACTTGGGAACATCGTGTAAACAATGTTTATCTGAAGAAACGAGGCTAAAGTAATTGTATCGCGAAAGTTTTGCTGAAAGAGTAATCACCTAAGAATTTGAAAAAATTCTAACGGTAACGTGATTTTTCAAATTCATATTAATGTACGGTACATTTCATAGAATTTTTATTTATTTTGCATAGAACTTCTGTATTTTTAAAAATAGTAAAATACTAGGCACAACAATTTTACTAGCAGATAAACTAATAAACGTAAAATCATAATTACCCAATTTTCGTTAAATTTGCATTGTAAACCTACATTTCTTTTAGACGACTGCTTCGAAAACAGGTTTTGTTATACAATTTGCTTTTCCGCTATTCACGTACTCGGTCAGCTGCGTACGTACATACATAGATATACCAGCAGCGATGGCCGAGGCACGTAAGACCGATTACGTTCTGCGGGTGTGGCGCAAAATCCATACCAGTGATCATCGTAAAGGACCCGAACAGAGAGCGTGCGCAATTTACCCCGAGCTCGTCTCCTTTATCACTTTCCCTTTTACCCAACACGGCTGAGCCTGCGAAAATTACATCCGACTGAAGTTGGTGATCTACTTCGATGGCGTTCTTCGAACAGATCAGTATAGGACTGGGAGAGCTTCTTTTAAAGTAATAATAACACTTTACTTAATTACTTACAAAATATTGTTTTAAAATTAATCATATAAATAAATATTTTTAAACATTTAAATTTGTTATATTATTTTATTGAGATAAACTTAAACAAGTGCATTTCATTCTTAAACTAAAAAATTTCACAAGTTTTATAGTTGTTCTTATTTATTTAAATTGAAAATGCACAGAGTCTTATTAACATTGAGAGGCTTGACCTAGAAATGAGGAAAATACTTATAATAAATATTAATAGTTTTTACGAAGAAAATTAGAGTGTACAAGTGTTATCATTGACATAAGTTCAATCTTATGATAGATATTTATTTCATCATCGTGTTTCTACAGATAATCCTTTTTTTTCAATCCACAACTGCGGCTCTTCTCCAACGACTTGCTTCCATTCTACATACCTATTTTCTCTATCTTGTCAAGGCCGTCAAGTAACAACTCTCTATATATGAAATCGACAGTGCAGTTGTTCCGACAGCGGCTCACTGCCCACGATTCTTCTCTCTTTCTCTACATGATTCGCGTTCCTGATATTACGTCTGCTACACGTAATACAAAGAACCTGCCGTCTATTTATAGTGCGATCGATGATTTTCACGTGGGCGTCGATCGATTTTCGCGGCGGGAGCTCCAAGTTCGCATAACGGTCATATATATACACACACACACCACACGCGAGTAGCAAGCATAATCTTATATACATAACATATGTAAGTAATAGGAATGCGCTGACGAAACGGCGATGCATCGCGCCCTAACTCAAAGTAAGCGTCATCCACCTGAGTTACACGGCTTCCGATTGATTAGAATAGCCGTGGCATTCAGTGGTAATGATTCATCTCCGTTGCGTCGTGGATATATCGCTTCGTACCGAACGCTCATAAGTGTAAACATCGGGCGAGAGTACGGTTATGATAATTTATGCTTATGCGTAACCAGTGAGATTTTTCTCTCCCTTTTTTCGACGTGTGTGATGAAAAATTTTTTTCCATCCACGCGCAACGGTTTGCGCTTGTAATTGCAGCTGTGTGGTGTGGTAGAACCAATTGAAGTAATTGCTAGATGGAATTCTCCGTAAAAACTTTGCTATTTGAATGTTACCAATCTATTTTAAATGCTTATAAAATGAAGAATTTGGGCCAAGTGTTCTATTATGTTTATGTTGCTGTAGCTCTCCGGTGGTGTTACCAAGCGGCATTGATTCATGAGAAGTCATCACGGTCTCCGGGAAACGAATTTCGATAATACTTTGAAAACTATTTTTTGGTATCTAAAAATGTAGTTCACTATCTTTAGTTCTAGGATCTTGTAACTCATTGTTAATGAGATATAAGCTTCAGCACTTCTTTAAATGAGGCTAAATTGGTTTTATGTATAAGCAAATAGGAGTTGGCGAAAAAGCTTCAATTTAGCTTTTACCTCGTATCACAATGACGAATAAATTCAAAGTTATCAGTTATCAAAGTTAGTTATGAAAACATGCATTAAAATTAACATACATATAATTTTGAACTACTCTAATGTTCAATCACGTTTTATGACTAACTTTGACAACCGATATTAACTTAAGATTTAATCATCACTCTGGTATGAGGCAACCAGAGCAACACAAACAACGATGTGTTAGATCAAACTACAGGTAATAAACTTTAATTTTAGGTAACGAAAATCGTGATTCGAAATCCGTTTCACAAAGACAGGAGTCACTCCTTGTAAGGACATAATAACAAACAACCAGAGATTTCCTTAAAAAAATATCATTTCACGTATAAAAGATTTTTTTAACAATAACTCTCGAAATGCTTTACGTAATGAAAATATTGTATATCCCTACTAACAGAATATTATTTTGGAAAAAATTTAATATCATATTTCAATGCTATTATTACTCACTAAAATTATACAAAGAATTCCACTTCACGCATTACATAACTATTTTTAATATCCTAAGCACCATATCCTTCACAATTCATTCAATGTCGAGATCCCTTTATAGCAATCGGCCGAAATTTACGAACAATCAAAAGGATAACTCGTGAAATTAGCATATAGTTGAAATCGACACCTACACGCCTAAGAAAGTGGCTATATACGGTTCCACAAGCGAGCTACACTCACACACACATACCATAATAGTTCCTCGACCGCTCGAATTTACGCATGACCCGCTGCGTGGCTAATTTCAGAGCGCGGGCGTAGGTAATCCTTATCACAGCCAGGCGATCTGACGTGGATTTCCTCGGAGGAGAGCCGCCGCTGTTGCACCAGGATCGACGTGTGAAATCTAAGACGCTTCACTCGATGGACGAAGCGTTCTGCCACGCTCCGATACCTACGCTATTACCCACACCTGATGTATATATTGTATATGTACACGATGTGGCGTTGGCGAATCTCACGCACCACTCGTGCGTTGCGTGCATCACGCATCCCACTGGACCAGAACTGTCTCACTGGTCTCAGGTTCTGGATGGGCTCGTCGTTTCGCTCTGGATTTGTGTGGATTTCTTTATATTATCTGCTAAAAGATAGGATATGGTCGTGGTCTCAATATGTATTTCAGTCATTTTTCATTTCTTTATTGGTGATAAATATACTTTGGGCGTTGTTGCCTAGGGTGTCGAAAGTGTATGTTAATTTTTATACGTATACGCAGTATGAATGAAATTAAATGTTGCGTTGGTTGACTTTCATTTATTTATACACAAAAAGTAGATTAAAAGAAGCTTATAAATTTATTCATAGAAAAAAAGTTTTTTAAGTGAACAATATTATTCTATGTAACTTTACAGAATTTAAATATCTATACTACTCAATCTGATATTATTTTGAGAAAGTTCTTTTTCTATCTATCTCAAATATCATGACGGAATAGGATATGATGCAACGTTAGTTTTAATTACATCTCGCGTGAAAACTGTCATCTCAAAATAATTTTGGCTTGAAAGTAATGTAATGACTCTCCTTCGTAAATTTTGACCTATTTAAAAGATATCTCAAGTATTGTTATAAAATTGTAGACCATCGAGTGTCATCGGAAGAAAGAGCACTAAAAAAGGTAGCAGTTGCCCAAGCAAGATACGTATTACATGTATTGTTTGTTCAGGCTACTCCATTTGAAATAATATTAATGATTGACGTTCTTCTCCGCTCTTATAAGATACAGCTCAATCTCCAGACAAAGGAGTGTGATCGTAATTCTCTTACTAGACGTTTCAGTTAATGGTGTATATATATATATATATATCGCTCTATGGTCCTATCGATAGGTCAATCAGATTATTTCGACATGACGGCTACTTATA
>JAYJLV010037577.1:0-56453 GCA_036873485.1 Torymus texanus
AAACGCTGATTCCAATGAAAATGTATTACACCTTGTCTTTCGCAAGCCGATGACCTGCTGTGTCGCGGCGCTTTGTCATTTCAAATTGCAACGTAGTAAAATTTTGCGTACACATTCGTTTTTACTGTCAGAAAATTTCTGATGAGAAGTAGGAATAAAAATACGTCACGGACGTAACATAACTTAAAATAAAAGTTAATAATAAAGTTAAAATTGAATAACACGTTTATTTAAAAAATTAAGCTTTGTATGCAGCTAAGTGAAGAAATTTAATGCTTATACTGTAACCCTTGAAGAGTATTATAATGAATCTTCTTTAGTTATTGAAAATTAAGTATAAGGTTCGCAAAATAGGGAGGTCTCGGAACTTCTCGTATACGGACACAGTTTAAGGTAAATTGATAAAACTTAATTATGTGCAGCTTATACTTAACTGTAATAAGCTCCATTTCTTCGAGTTAGTCTTTCTACGGTCTATATATTAGCGAAATAAAGTGAGAACAAAATAAGCATGTATATACCCTTGAAGATATATTGAAAAAATTTGAATATATCAATTGTTGATGAAAAGGTTCAAATAATAAAAACTACTGTTAACGAGTTAATCAATTCACGAACTATCGATCGATAAGGGCATTGATTAGATCATTAACGATTAGATTCTATTTACTGGGTTGATTGATGTTTGTGAGGAACTTTTTTTCTATCAATTAAAATATTTAAAGTAATTTTCACTGATAAGTACATATAAAATGTGAGAGGAATACTTTGAACGAACACCGCTTGATTACAAAAACATATCCTCTCCAAATTGTCTTTATCCTATACTGTTACATTACATTTAAAAGCAGCCAAACGATTTTCCAAATTCGCATCTAACTCACTTTTCTCTCTTTTCCCAATGCACAATCGCACCTAGCAGATCTGAAAGTGTGTACGAAAAAGGCGAGGCATCCGCGCTCGCTTGCACTGGACAATGCCGGGGCGACGGTAGCGACGACGCAAGAGTCGACCGTGACCTGGTTCCTCTTCTCTCTCGCTCGCTCTCGCTTGCTCGCTCTTGTTCGGTCTTCCGAGGAACATAATAATCGCGGCGAGCGGATCACTCTCTCGCCTTGGCCGACGTCCATCTTTGTCGCGGTGTAGCGCCACCCACGCAACCGTGTACTTACATAGAGTATAGGTAGTAGTCGAAGGATTCGCTTATATGGGCGAGGCTGTGATGTAGTATTCTATGCACTTTTCTTGCAGGGAGTTGTCGGCGTGGGGAGCAAATGATGTGCCCTGGGTCCCTGCTGCGTAGATGCGTTGAAAGAATGAAGAAAGTAATTAATAGCTGTTGCCAAAGAGACTTCTTTCTATTTTTGCGCGTTAAGGTATTTTTCCAACAATCTTTTACTTGAGTTTTTTGTACCTATTTCTTTTGAAAAATGACAGAGAGAGAGGATGAGTGAGAGGAAGAAGGAAAGATGTTGAAAGAACGAGGGAGAGAGTTCGATTTTAATGCTGCATTGAAGTCTATTTCAAAATGGGAAGACGTATAGGAAGACAAGAATGACGTATCGGAAAACGAACCTGATAAGTTTGACCGCGAGCCTAAAGCATTGGAGCGCAAAGTTGAGTAGTTGAATTACGATACTTAGGCCAGGCATCAAGAGTTCAAAACTGTCACGTCGATGAGTCAGCCATAGGTTATCGACAAAACTGATGGTGACGACATATATGGCCAACTATAGGAAAGTAGCCATAACATTCAAGTAACAACTATAATGGTTCCAAAAATGTGATTTTTAACGTAGCTTCTAGTGTAACCTCTCGTTATATTTCAAATACAAAGAACCACGGTTAGAAAAAGAAGTGGAAGAGGCACTGGATGGAGATTGTTATGAAGTTGACCAGAAAACACGTATTTATCATGTGTATTTCTACTCTGCCGAGCATCAGATTGATACAACTAAATGATAGCAGAGTGAAATAGTTCATTGCGATATTTTGATGCAAATAGCTGTTTCTGAAAAATGTTCATGCACACACGTAATATATTATTTTTAATACAAGTTGCAAAAAAATTGAGGAGCGTGGAAGCGCTCCAAAAGCGAGTATCAGTTGCAAATGCAGAGGAAGCCTAAGGGTCAATCGCACTATTTCTAATATTATTAATGATTTTTTTTATACATTTTAACATGCCCTTAATTATTAATATTTCTTTATATATCATATATCCTTAACCTATAAAGATCTATTGTAAATACCAAAATTAAGAAGCTTATTTACGGCCAACTTTTCTAGCATTTATCCAATGACCGAAACCCAACAAAATTAAAGTGTTTCTCTATAAGTTATCGAAAATGACCGAATGGAACAGCATCTTCAATGGACGGTCCTTTTCTATCCATCCATTCTCTCTTCCTATCTCCAGAAGCAAACGCCTCACGGGTGGCATTCGCCTCCGCGGCTCGCTCTCTCTCTCTCTTTCTCTCGCGAAATGCATTCCGCAAGAGGTTACTGGCCGCTACTAGAGCGAGCGCGTGCGTGAGCTGCACGGCGCGGCCGCGCCTACCACGGCATCTTTCGCTCTTTCGCGTCTCTCTTTGTGTAGCACTTAGGATCGAAGAGGATTGTTATTGCAAGAGATCCATTAAGTTGAAATGGAGGGTGGACGGAGAAGAGTGAAAGCTTGGATTGTAGAAAGGATGTAATTGGGTTGGGATGACGAGGTAGAGAGAAAGTAATTTGGATGATTTTTCAAATGCTTACGCCATGTCTCTTATTACAATAATGATTCGTATTGGGGAGGAAATTCTTCAAATGCATATCATTTTGAATTAGAAAAAATCAATTCTTCCTAATCTTTCCGATGAAATCTTTGGAATTAAAAAAATGAAAAAATCTTAGAAGACATTCGAAATATCTATTCGAAATTTCTTAATCATCAGTTTTTTTTTATTTTTTAGAAAATTGTTTTTATTATTTTAACAATATATGCAGTGATCATAAGTACTATTATGGAATATATTTTTTTTATTTACCTCGTCTTTAAAAATGCAACGAAAAATATTGTCAACTTGAGAGGATTCTGGTTTTCAAGCTTTCACGGGGTTATTTGCCGAGAAAGATTCAAACTAACCAGGAGAGTGAACTACCTTCGAGTTCTGGATTTAGCTCAAACTTTGAGATAAGTTTTCGGTTATAGAGATATGATAAAAGTTACAATATTAGACCCAAAATATGCAGGTAACCAAACAATCAATTTTAGTGCACTATCAATGCTTAACTTTAAACTTTGATAACTTTGGAAGAAATCAATATTTTCTAATCCTTAAAAAAGCAAATAAAAGGTCATTTTCTTTAGTTTTATTTTCTCTATTTAGATGATATTTAAGACTTCCCTATGTTAAATGGCTATCGTTCTAAAAAGAGGCCTTTTTTCAAGACTTTTTTAAAATAAACCTAGAAATGTTGAAAACTTTAGTTTTTTTGGGCGTTAGGGTCTAATATTGAAACCTTCATCATATTTCTATAACCAAAAACTTAACCCAAAGTTTGAGCTTGAGCCTGAGAATGTTGGTCTTCCCGCCATTGCTTTCCTTAGCGTACTCTCACAGCTCCAATATTTGTACCTCGATCCCTACGGTCGAGATTTTTCTGATTAGGCACCAAAAGAAGTTTTTATACATTGGTGGGAATTATATTTATTACACGCCGATTGCTTAACATAAAATTCTGACCAGGCGAGTCTCTGTGTCACTTTTGTCACATTTAGACGAGTCGCAGTGACATTATTCGCATTTACTATTGCTTTGTCCTCCAATAATTTTATTTTAAAGTACTTTTAATGAATATACTAGAAATATTATAAGTGTTTTTGGTTTTTTTCCAAGTTATTTATGGTTATTCTGCAGCAAAATAAAAAATATAATTTTGAAAAACAGAATTTTTAATAAACAGAAACCTCGTTTATAAGTTTTTAAAAATACTTAAGTTTGTCCTGTCACGATTTCGATGCTCAAATAAATATGAAGTATAAAAGGAAATAAAGAGTGCAATTCTAATACATCGTCTATTAACAAAAAGCTGAAAAATGGTGTATATTTTATTGTTATATATTACTAGAGCACCTAGCTCGAGAGTCGAATAATAAATTCTATGGATATTGAATATTATGCTTTATTGAAAATTCTGATTTGAATTATAATTGTAATATGTAACCTTTAAAATAATAATAGAGGTTTAAAAATGTGTTTTATACGTGCTGATTTTTTCTACTTTTATGTTAATAAAAATAACATATGTAATTAGAATCATTATAATATATCAACGATGAATCTAGAAATACTTAACAATACTTAGATAATACTTTGTTTAAATTGCTTATAATATCAACTCCATAAATAAAATTATCTTATAATTCTTCAAACCACTAAATTTATATTACCATGTATTATGATATAGCTATTTTTTTATTAAGTAACTTATTATTAGTATAGTTATAAAAAGAAAATTTTTTGTCTATCAAAATTCCTTGTATTCGAAGATGCTTCGTCGATATAATAAACTCATACAACGTCAGCAAATTCATCAGAAAAGCTCGCCTTGAACTTCTCTCCTATCGAGTAATCTTTGTAGAACAATAAAACCGGTTTATAATAGTTGGGCGTCAAGAGGTTAAAAGGGTACGAATAACTCAAATTCAATGCCTTCGTATAATATTTTCTCTCTGAGCAATTTTCTTACTTTTTATTACAGGATATATTTTTACTTATTCTTTTTACGTAAAAAAAACATTTCGAGATTTATTTTCGATCGGATGAATGTACAATAGCTCGCAGTTAGTGAATGAATAAAAAGGGTTTTGAAAATGAGAAACACGGAATAAGAACGAGTCAACGCTGATACATGGAATTCTCGGATGCAAGAAAGATTTTTATATTCCATTCAAAACTTAAGCAATGCTAATAACGCTCGTGTACGTTGAAAGAATGCTAATTTGAGCGTTCAGTATAAATGCGGTTATTACTACGCGAATTGAATGGAAAGTATTTAACCAGGCTATTTTCAGTTGTAGAATCACTTAAAATTCATACTCTGTATTGGAATATTATTAATTTTGCTCCTTTATCCCGATGACAAAGGACACTTTTACAGAAAATATTGGAAAGAAGTGTATGTATCACGGTATTTCCAAAGTTGTTCAAAATCATCCTTTGAGATCACTTTTTGCAGTTAGTTTCTCACTTCAAATGATCATTCAATTGAGAATTGTAATATATGGGATATTTAAATTCGTGCATACCCAAAAGTTTGAAAACTTTTAATTTTGTAATGAAATTTGCAATTTTTATGATTTTTTAACCAAGAAATATGAAATTTTTTGTACTACACATTATATGGAAAACAGTTGTTAAAATGCGAGTAGAATTAGGTGAAATTGTTTCATACTCATAGTCTGGATTGTTGAAATTGATCACTGATAGTATATAAATGTGTAAGATGATAAGGGAGACTTCGAATATCCTTACTTTATCTCTACAAATTAAATTCTTAACGAAGTGCACCAAACTTGCTTTTTCGTGCTTCTGTAATGCGAAGTACGCGCGTACTCTGATCGTTCTACTACACGCACACTGCAATCATTCTTACTCGCCTTCTGTAATAGTTGAAACAAACTTCACTCTTTGGTTTTCAGAAAGCTAGCTTTGCCTGTTTCCATTGAATATTATATTACGTATCTAGAAAGGTGAAGAGTTGGATAATTCAGAGCACGTGTAAATTTCCACTCAAAGCGAAGGCGACGGTAACAAACATTTGCTCTGACGCAGTAGGGTTTATCATAATGCATAAACTATATTTTTCATCGTACCCAAGCTAAAAATATCACTTTTATAGTTTTGAGCTGAAAACGAAAGTGTTATTTTCGGCCAGGGTATGGTGAACAAAATGTCTGATATATGTAAGCAAAAGCGAGTGACCTTCCCAGAGTTCTTTTGTCTTCACACACGCAGCAATCACCCTATTCGCTTGTATCGAAATGTACTATTTCAATCTTTTGGGTGTGTAATTTGGATTCCTGTATCTGCTTAGCACGCACGAAATAATACATGCTGGTCTTAGGGCGTGACATTCGTGTATAGAATGTACTAATTTACGCCACTAACACGCACGAAATTTGGTTTGTCGTGGTCGTCTATAATAAATTGTTTTCTGGCCTTTGTTATGTAATGTACTTTTTACTTGAACATTTTTTTTCTACTATCTGAATTCATTACAAAAATAATATTATATTAATTTTACTCGGTAAAGTAGATAAAATACTATTGGGATAAATTAAGACCAATCGGAACAGAATTTCGAAGATATCAAGCTCTTATAATTTCCCTTGTTTCATTTTCTTTTTAGTTTGCATTCTGATTTTTGCCTAAGCCCAGTTTAAAAAAATCATATAGGTGAGTATTGATACCGGTCTCTCAGAAACGTATGCGCGCACTTCTCGCGGGCATTCCACCTGCTTTTTAGCGTGTATAGCATTTCGCGTGAGTCACGTCCATCCGTTCTGTAATTATATGAGACACGCATATTCGGTATGACTCTTTTCGCGGTTTTTCGAAGGATTAATTATACATGGGGGGATTCGGTTGAATCGCCGGTTACGTGCATGTAAACATGATCAGTACTCCTGTGTGTTTAAGGAAATTTAATCTAATATAAGTAAAGCCTTAAGATGCAATTAAGGAGCGCTTTTGTAAACGGTTTCCCGCCGACCTACATGCATGATGCGCAATAACATTTTTCTTTTTATAATAAGTATAAGTATATTCATTAACGTGCGAACTGGCATTGTTTGCAAATCGCACGGAAACTGGGAGAGAGGGTATTGAACGAATCGATAGATCAAGTTCGGAGGAGAAAGTTGCGCAAAATATTTAAATTTATTCTCGGCATGAAGCCAATGACAAATTGTACATTCTATTTCGCCCACACACCTTTGCCGTGCGTGCGCGATTTTGTACGAAATCGTCGTGAACAGCGCTCAGCACATATATAGGTACGAGCGAGCCAAGCGGAATTCTGATGGGCCCATTTAAATATTCTAATCGGCTCTTCGCCAAATGACTGATGGCTGGCTGTTGATTTTTCTTCTTTAATAATGACTCATAGCTTTTAAAGTCCGAGAAGTCGTTGGATTTTGTTGACGTTCTATTTGCTTATCCTGTTTCTAAATGTTAATTTATAAAGTTAATCTAAAAGAACTTTGTTGTTTGATGAGAATGCATTGGCAGTTGTATTAAATTCTGCCAAAATTAATAATCATTGCAGAGAGTTCATTGACGCTTGTACCTGCCCCAAATAAATTAAATTTAAAAAAAAAATCCTCATTGTTGATTTTTATCCATATCACGATGAAACTGAATTTTACAAAGATATCTCTCTCTCTCTCTTTCTCGCTGAAACCACTAGTGAATCTGCATTCATGTATGCAGCTTTCGTACAGCGTCAAAACACGAGACTGAATAAAATTGTGGAATTTCCGAACGCGCACAGAAAATCTCTCGACGAGATTCGCTTTTGAGATCCGCCGCACCATTGCTTGAGCGGACTCGGCTGGAATATGAGATTTGACGGGATGACGGCTTTTTTATCTTGGAGAGAGTGAGTGGGGCGGGAGAGAAAGGAGGGGGGGAGTCAAGGTGCTTATTGGTTGTACACGAAACACAAGCGAAACATACTTGCACGTCCGAGTGTTTTCCTGACTAAGAAGCTACGCGAATTAAGATAATGGTCTGGACCAACGAGGCGAATGCGATGGAGTGCGATATATACGAATTATGAAGGTGATCTTGACGATGCGTACTTTAGAAAACTGTAAAATAATATTTCTTTAAATTTATAGCTAATTTTTTACTGGAAATTCTTACTGGAACTTCTTTACTGGAACTTCTTTAAATAAAGAAACTCATTAAATTCTTAAACAGTATGTTAAGCATTAGCGGCCATGATAACAGTTAACTAATTTATATTAAAATTTATATTTATTCATTTAAGGTATCTATTTATTTCAATAACAATAATAGTAAAAATACTTTTTATTTAACTTTTATATCAATTTAAAAACCGATCTTAACTTCCTTCGCAGAATATTTTCTCAAAGAAAAGAATTAAATTACAGAAAATAATTTTTTTAAATTGATTAATAATTGTATTGTTTAAATAAAATAATTGTAAAATGCATCATTCCATCAATATTGTTGACAAAATATTTCCACTAGAAACATTATGTTTTTGTAAAATATAATTGAAACAAAATGATACGAATTACAAATTTTAATAGTATTATATAAAAATATGGTCCTAATACTTATAACCGAATTGAAAATAATTATTTTAAATTATTTTCTATTTTTTTATATTTTTCTTTATTTTTTTAATCGATTTAATATTATCTGATTAACTATAAAATTGAACTTATACAACTTTAAAATGAAGTTCATATACCTACAAAATTTTAGCTTGATATCTCTTCCCAGTTTCCAGTTATGGTACTGACAAATTTATTACACCCGGACACGTATCGAAAATCATCGAGATCTTAGAGTAAAAAATTTTACCATTCAAAAGCTTTCTTTTTGATAAAGTAAAAGCAAAACATAACTTAGATATCTGAGTAAATAGACGGTAACCAGAAAAAAGATCACAATTGTTTAATCTGCTTCATCTTTTAACAATAAGCTGTACTGTCAATTATAAGACGGTCTATCTACAAGAATTAACTGTTTATATCTTAGATCAATTACCCTAGGTAGTTATAAATTATATTAAAGGACTAAAAAAAACATGCTAAAAATAAGAATATTAATTCACTTATAGGAAAGACAAGGTTCCAAAAATAACTTTAGATACTGTAATAAATTATTATTTCCATTCTGAACTCTTCGTAGAAAAATATCGAACACGAGCCATTTAATCGTCGATACTAAGAAAAATCAGAGTAAAAATGTTCTTTATTTATAAAAGTATATGGTTTGCCTTTTTCAAATGTCCAAAGCGTAGAAGCTCTTGTTTGAGAGTAAAGATCTGAAAGTTTTTTTTTTTGGAGATGTCCCGAATGAGCGAGCAAGCCGATTGGACAGAACAGCCGATTAGCGCAGCTCGTACAAAACGACGAGGCTACCTCTTTGGTCTCCACCCAAAAGGACGGACACACTGAAAGAAGTCGTCAGAGACTCACGCAGCCGTAAACGGCGAGGCCTTGGGTCTGCCGCACAGCATTTTTCCCTTTCGCTTCGCGCTTCGTGTTCGCTTGTACCGATGTCTTTCGGATGTCTGATTTATCAGGACGATGGGAGAGTTTTTCGGCAGCAATCGTGCCGTCTTTCAAGGGATCTCAAGCTCTTCCTTGAAGCGCCCTTCTTTGCTTTACGAGACTTGTTGTATTCGCAGTCAGAGATACGAGGTATCTTATGAAATGAAATCATGCTTAATACCAGCTTAGGGAGAATATATATTCGAGAATAGCACTGACTGATTTATATGTTCCCAATTTCTGATACAAAAGTTTTAACGTATATCATCCATAAAGGATGCGAAACTATTATTCAATCGCATTCATTTTGTTTTTAAAAGTAATCGTTATTGGGGCGTTATATCAAAAGTATCCAGTGAGTATTAAGAATTATATTTTTTTAATAGAAATTACGTATATGAGTGATAATGTATAATAAGCGAAGGTTGTGGTAATATTTCAAATTATTAAAATGGAATAATCCATTTTGGGTCCATAATGTATTCGGTATTTTAATTAATTTCAACTTTTTTTAGTCTTTATACACGATGTATACATCATATGACTCAAAAACGAATTTCGGAACAAAGACGATATTCTTCGATTCCTAATAAAGAATATCGCACCTTATACAATTCACTTTAACGAGTACAACCAAAGGTATCTTATAAGTAACACGATTTTGAAAAGATTCGTGGAATTACTCATATGCTTTCATTCTTTTGAAAACCAGTAGTGATACGCCTTTATAGATATTTTGTTTTCTCTTCAATTTCTTTTTCTTTTAGCTTTCAAGAGAAACTATTAGCAATTTATAACTACGTCGTATATGTAACTCAAGTAATAATCGAATAAAACAAAATTTGATTTTTAAATCTGACCAACTTTGTATAACTCACTGTGAATTAAAAAAATTGCAAATATTAAATATCATTATACACGATTAATATGCTAGTAAAGTGTCCTTTATTTACACAAAAACATTAATGGTTTGCAAATCAATTTAACAGCTTATATAAACTTTCTCCAGCTTGGAAAGGGGCGTAGGCGAAACTTGTCTGTAATTCCTCTGGAAATAAAAATCATTAATTTGCGATTCGCCTTGCTAAACTGCCTCATGTGGGCGTCATCTTATCTCATAAGGAAAATACGCTTTCTAAACAGCAATAAACCCCGCAAGCCATCCGGCATCAATCATCTCGAGAATCATGAGAATGTCCATCACTTGATTTTTTGTTGGCCATTCGGCGAAGAACCGAGAATTTCTTAATTACCTACGGCCCTCCGGTCTTTGCTAAAAAAGAAATTTTTACAGAGGCCGATTGTTAGTAGAGCAATTACAACTTTTGCTGTTGGATGCATGTAAAGGCAGCCGCGTATATTGTCAAACGATCGTTGGCAGACAATAAAAGGTGAGGTAAGGAGTGACGCGCGGAAATCGTGAGAAAAATTTTTTAATGTCATTGCGGTTTCATTAGCGCCCATTAACTGTGCTTTTATTACAGCGGCTACTGAAGCGCTCGCGAATCAGTCATAATTGCGGAGAGCTGCGACTGTATATCGAGCGTAATTGCGTGCGCATGTCGCAGCTGAGTGGAAATGCCTCTTTAGCTCGTTATGAGTGTACGTGGAAAATCGCGGCGGTGTCGGTCTGTCCATGTGACGTACACATATCTGCTCATGAGAATTTCTATTGCAAGAGAAACAGAGAATTTTATTTTGGGATGTAACATTTGTTCGTTATTCAGAGCAATTGTCTCACATTCAATATAGGATTTGTAATTTTTAAATGGTGAACGTATTCTATACGTATAATGTAAATAATTTTTATGTTATATTTAAAATAGAATTTTTATTAGACAGTAGTCATTCTCAAGAATTAATTCGGAAACAAAGAAAACTTTAGTATTCTACTTTCATTTAAAAGCAAATCATCTCGTGTAAATATTTTCTCCCCTTAACAGCTAGCAACTAATCAGGAACACAATAGTTTTTACTGAGCCGACCATCTATTGTAATTTCTTACTATCTATATTAGTTCCAATAAGTTTTGCATTATTGGTATAGCGCTCGAGGCACATTGTTAGGGCTAATTCGAGCTTTCCATGCAAATCGAGCAAACTGGAGCTTGACGGCCTGTTTCAGCCGATCGGATTTGAAAGCTTCAAAGTTCGCTCGATTTGCTAAACAAGTGGAGCAGGTTAACTTTTCGGTAAAAGAGACAGAGAGAGAGAGAGATAGAGACGACCACAATTCAAAAAATGTCTGGTTACTGTCGCCATTGCACTTGACGAATTTCCGTTCTAAATGTCGAATTTATGTATTAGAATATCAGTGAGATTTATTTTTACTTTTGCCAGAAAATGATTGCGCAAATTAGTACATATTGTTATAATTATATAGGAAAATAGATTCGTTATATAATTGCTTTATCGCAAAATAAGCTTGTAAACTTTTGCGATGTGGATATTAGGTACCAAAATAGATTGATTGCAGTCGGACTGTATTAATGCACTCGACTTTAAATAGAAATATACGATTGTTAACAAATATTCCGAAGGCAATTGGCATTGTATAACAATAAGAAGGAATTTTATTTAATAATATTATATAAATGTATCAACTTCGTAATGATGTTTCTTTGATAATTATATGCATACATCTGTTAGAAATTATATAAATGACACTTGAATGTTTAAATTGTTTGTATGATGTGTACACAAAATAAATTGAATAAATGAATAAATAAATGTGTATAAGCGTATATTATAATCGGGTGTATATATCTAAACTCTGAGATAAATTATAAATACGATATGTACCTATGAGTTTTCGAACGAAATTGCATATATATTTTTTTGGTTCTTTTCGTCACTTCGACCCGAAAAAGGGAAGGAAATGAAAAATATTGTATTACAATTGGTTGTTAAGTATATTTGTTAGTAAAATCTTTCAAGAGTTTGGTTCGTGTACGCGGACTCCGCGTCAAGCACAGAAGTGTCATAAAAAAGGGTCTGTCATAAATCACCAAATACTCGATTAGTTATCATAAGTATAACAATCGATGCTTGCCTCTCTATACATCTATAATTTTTGTCATGTGATTTTTGGTCTTATACAAAATGCATGAATTTTAAACACGTGCCTTGTCTTATAACTACATGACGTAACCATGATAAAAAAACAATACAAATAAAAAAATGCGGTACCAATTATTGTGTAAATTTTAACCGGACAGCTACTATGGTGTTTCCTACACTGAGCTCTAGTGAATCGCTCGCATGGTATATAGAATCACGAGCATGTACGCGTGTTGAGGCGGTCAGGCTGTATGATTCTCCAACACTCTTCTCGCAGAGCAGCGTATATAGCGTCCTAGTAAAAGGCACTAGACTACGCCAGGTGGTAGCGCAGTGTCTGGCGGAGGTGGAGGAGAAGGAGGAGGAGGGGGGGCCTCGAGTCCGATTGAGCGGGAGCCGCGTGGGGGACCGTCGGCGGTGTGAGCACTTCGGACTCGGTACTCCAGGGGCCGCTCTTGGGCCGCCTCGGCAGTCGGCGCGCTAGTCGCGATCGCGCAACTCTCGAGTAGACACACCTGGGCTGCCGCGCGAGCGCCCGTTCACCTCCAACGTACAGGTATAATACACACACACACACGTATACGGAGTGTACATTCTTATATATACCAATAGAAATACCGAGTGGTTCCTGCGCGTTTCCTGCGAGCAAGGATATAATATTATATCGCACGAGAGTTTATATAGTGTGAGTGTTAGATGAGAAATCGCTACGAGATCGGTATATATATATATATGTATATATACGTTGGGATGACTGCTGCTGTTGCTGCTGCTGTTGCTGCTACTACTACCATTGCTACGACTACTACTAGCGGCTGTGCGCGAATGTGTATACACTGGGACGCTGTGCGCGCAGGGGAAAAACCGTTCGTTGACACCTGAGCGATCTCTCGCTCTCTCTCTCTCTTTCTCTCTCTTGCTCTCTTGCTGACTCTCTTGGCTACTTCCTCGCGCGTTTGTGCAACAGAATTATACGTCAACGTATAGGTTTATACGCGGTTATAGTGGTAACCGCCGAAAAGTGCGTTTTGGTCGAGTGGCTACGAGCCTTTTCCCAGTTCCCCCCCTGCCAAGTTTCAGTATATGGCTACTGCTGCAATCGTTAACCTCTTCCTGCGGATCAGCTTGGTTGCATAATTTGCTTGCGTGCATGTGTCGTTGTTTATGTCCTCGGCTGACTCATCGCTCAACGTGCTTTTCTCCGAGCATCGATTGACAAGTTTGTGACTTTGCGATCGTCAAAGTGCTTTTGCTATATATTTTTATATAGAATTGCTACTTGAAATCTTTTTGACACGCGCAGTAGAAACGAGATATATTACCTTTTTTTTTGTTCTTTTGTAAAAGTGAGTTATTCAAGTATATAGTTTTTCAAACATTCGACGTTGATATTATATGACTGAATAGCAAAACGAGCAAAAACGTTCGAAGAGGTTAAGGAATTCGCATCTGTAGCGACGGGGTATAGCCTCCATCTCTCGTCTAGCTAAAGCCTCTAGAATTCCAGAAGGCAAACCATTCCACAGCAAACGAACTGTCAACTTCACCGCTTCTCTCTCTCTCTTTCTCGTTTCCTCTCTTTCTCTGTTTCTCTTTTCCTTCCACGGCGCAAGAGACGGGAAAAGTTACACACCTGTAATTATCTGTCTTGCTTTCGTTTCGATTTCCGGCCGCCCGCGTGTGCTAATGCAAATACTCATACGCGAGATAATGAGATGCTTGTGAAATATGTGCGGCAAAGATGTCAAGGACGGCGTTTATGAAAAAAGTGCGGCGGCCTGCGTAAAAAGGAGATACTGATGCAGCGGAGGAGTAATATGGAGAGGAGCACACACACGCATATACATACATCAGACACATATTGCCTTAAGTATTTATCTTTTATCACATGCATTATTTAACGAGTATAGCTATACACACGTACACTGTATGTGTATGTATCGCGAGAGAGCTGGGAATTATATCATTTTCCACGCGTGTACGCCTTGCGCTTACGGTAATTATGCGGAGAGGAGGCGTCGTGTTTTAAATATGATCGTTACGAAGGAAAGTTATGAAACAGTACTGATCTTCTGTTTACACTTTATAATCAAGTTTATGTCGTTGGACTTGTTTAAAACTTATAATACCATTTTCATTTCGTATATATATATAGTATTATCGAGAAATCGAATCTAAAATTTGAATGACTTGATTCTCAGCTTACGATGTCTCAGTTTCTGTATAGAATAACGATCTAAAATTGGCTCGAACGTTGTTCGAACTTTCAATGTATAGTACGAGTTTTACGGCATTCTTGTTCTTTTTTTTTACAGAGCGAGTGTTATATGTGTGGTCAGATTAAGCCTTCGGGCGGTAATACTGAAAGACTAGGCATTGTTCCTTTGATAAACGAACTGAAAGTAAATAGCTTATTACCGATCCGTGCTTTGATAATGCCAAGTTTTTGCGTGCTTTCGTGAATTTTTCATCCGTGACGGCGCCGTAATGATGTATATATGGCTTCTACAAAATAAACATGCGTTTATTCGAGTTTGTGGTTGACGATTTTTGCCAACTTAATTGTAGAAATGCGGTTTTTCCACTTTCCTTGTTCAGAGGTCAGAGCTCCACCGTTAGATCAGACACCTTGTGCTATTATTCATAGTTGAGCGCTAACGATTCTTTCCAATAACTATACTGTTTTTTATGTAAATTTCATAATCTACTAATCGTGTTCCGTGTACACGTAATGAACAGTCAATGCTATAATCCAAAAGCAATTAAAATCAAAGCTTCAGGTTGAAATTGCTCTGACGAAATCACGATAACGGTCGACCATATATATGTATATAAATAAGATACGATGTACTAAAACAAATGAGTTTTAAAAATTGGAAGAGCTGTCAAAACTACCTTTTGTATTAACTTTTCTCGTCAGAAGCGGCACCGATGTTAATAATAAAGAGAGCCGAGCATCGAGAATCTTCTCCCAGAGCATAGACAGTGCGCTTTTTTTGCCAAATAAAGCAGCTCTGGCAAGGGAAAAGCGAAAAAAAGGCAAACCTGCTTGCTCTATAATTAGTTCCTATGCGTGTAACGCGTATATACACTTAGAAAAAAAAACATTTTCCGGCCAAATAAAAGATCACGCCAGTGCTCTTGTACAATAGCGAGGAAGTCTCTCAGGACGCCTAGAGCATACACAGTGAGCGCGCGTTCTCGCGAGGAGCGAGACCTTGAAAAACGGTATTTCGCGATCCTTGGCGAGTGAGCGCCTCTCATGCTCTTCCCAGTTGAACGTAACGGCGCGAGCGTGCGCGCGCGCGCAGGAGCGTGGAGTGTAGAGAGCCGAGGAACGTATACATAGACTATATGCCGTAGAGTCGAGGTTGTTGTGTGTTATATACGTGTGCGCGGCGGCCCGTGAACAAATTCAAAGAGAATTACAAGCGGACAACTTGCTCTTTCCTTATACCTCCGCACTTTTCCAAAATGCAGGCTTTGCTCTGGACTTCTCTCGAATTCTAGCTGACGTCATATATATATGCATGGCAGAAAAATAATGCTCTCATTGATTTATACTGAATTATTCTATTACTACGTAACTATTCGATTCTAATACTCAATTATTATGAGATAACAACCCATACTTAGCTCTATTTCCTTCCAAGTACCAAGTTCGATGTCTTTTTTTCTATATTAATTATTTAAAGTTTCCGCTGATGTGGTAGAATCGTCAGTTGAAAATCTATTCCTAGACTTGGAGAATAATCAATGGTATTTAACCAGTAATTTTACGATTCCAATGTTTTCAGTGCACGGTTTTTATTTTTGTAAATATTAATTCACCCTGACTTCCACATATTGATGCCCTTTATAAAGTTTCAAAGTCGACGGGACATCAATCAAGCTCTTATTCGATAAATTTAACCAATATAAAGCAAACAAACTAGCGCGATCACTTTATATACCTTCGTAAAATTCAAGCCCAGCTGTCCTCGCGACTGAGCGACGATCAACAGGTTGAAAAAAAGCACTGATAAATTGTCCCGAAGCGTCGATTTAATCGCCGTCATTTGTTTTATGCGCACACAGGGGGGAAGAAGTGAAACCCTTTGCAAGTCTTGACCCACTGCACAGCGCTCTAACTAGGTGTTTACGAGATTTATTGAGGTTGTTGAGCAACGTTTTTAATGAATAATTACAGGGTCGTGTGCCAGAGAAGCCACCGTCTTAAATTTTATGATACAGAATAAAGTTTTATGCAAGTGTTGTAAAGACTTGGGACTAAAGGGCTGCTTAAAAAATGGATTGCAACGATTGCGTATATATGCCAGGTTACGTGATGAGTATACAAAGTCGATGATTTAGATGAAAATGTGATGAGTATTTTAACTGTCTTTTTATAAATAATGGGTGAATTGTTTGAATCAAATTAGCATGAAAATTGCCTCAACTTTCTGCCTATTTATATGACGAACACAGCGCTTCTGATTAAAGACTTCATGCTTTCTTAGTAGAAATCTACTAAAGAGGGTTTATTCCAGTCTAGTTCGAGATTACAATAATAGCTGCACTACATAAATTAGATAAATACTTATCATTTTCTGCAGCTTTTTAAAAAGTGTACCCGTTACCTTCATAAATTACATCATTTAAAAAATGTCTCATATAAAATACAAATATGAATAACAAATAAAAGTGAAAAATAATAGAAACTCCAAATTCTATCAAGTAACATTTTCTCTACAATAAAAATAACTGCAAATCAAATGAAATTCTAGTAATTTATGGAAGAAAGCATATATTTCCAACTTTATAATAACAAAACATATAACTAATTTTTTGAGATAAATCATTGTGAGTCATGAATATCAGAGTTATTATTACAACTTAATTCAATAAAGCCAGCAGATGATTTAGTAAAAGGTCAAATACATCTAAAACTTGGAAAAATAGGTAATATTGTAAAGCTATGAAATTTCTAGCGCCAAAGTTTGGTTCATAAATAACTGGAATAAGTCCCATAGAAAAGAAAGATGGAGAATGATGCTGCAAGTACACCTACGCGTTTCTGATTGCGTCAAGTTTTCTCCTGAATTATAGGACGATTTTGCATATCTATACGACACGTAGCAATTGTGGTATATATTCAAAACCGGAATTTGTGGTCCACGAGAATTGAGAGAAGCACTTTTTTTTGTATTGAAGCATCGTAAGCTTGTAAGCTCACAAATCCTTACAACTTATGACAAAATTATTGTCATGCAAATGTATTATCGGATGCCCAGTGTTGTAATAACAGTTTCCCCTGTACGTAATAAATACTGTATCTCGTGCGAGTATGAGGGCATCTATTTTCTTATTTTTAGAGAGTATAAATTTTTTTCGCAAACAGGATTTTATTGCTGGCATTAGAAAGCGGCGAGTGCAGTTGCGTGTTTATCGGTCCGAAAAGTCTGTTGGAAATTTCATGAGGTTTTAATTGAGCTGGTGCATCGTACACCCACACTTAATATAAATTCTATCATTTAGAAAAGAAACATTTGAAAGCAGCAAAAAACTTATACCGTTCAATTTGTTCTTTATTCTTATACTTTTATAATCAAAGTAAGTAATAACTATCGAGTACAATAAAATTTGTGAATAAAAGTAGGGATCTCGTGATGCAACATTTTTTTATTAAGACTCGCAGATAGTTTGTTTGTTTAGTAAAGCAACAATCAAAATATAGACGTATCAGAAACATACTGATATTTTTATCCAAGTATGTATGCATTGCGTCTCATTAATTTTGAGATACTAGAACATCAAGAATCTTAAAGTATATCTAAAGAACGAGGCTTTAAAAAAATTTGAGAATATACAAAGAAGAACAGGAAGAAAAGTATCCGGCGGCATCCTTGGACATAATGGTAAGGGGTATCAGTTGCATAAGCTGATCTCCCAGTTAACTTTCACATACTGTCTTGAAAAGTAAAACCGATGCGTTTGTTGCTTTTTTTTTCATCGATCTTCTGGCTCCCCACATTTTCGAAAGTAGCCTGCCGTCTCTCACTGGCGCGTGCGCGCGAATTCACTTTCGTTTGACTGCGACGCAGGTAGAAAGTAGCCGCGACGGTGCTTCCCTTCCGCGAGAGAGCGAGGCAACGTCCCGTGGATCTCTCTTTTGAACAATTGACACGCGTTGAGGGAGAGAGAGAGAAAGAGGGACCGTGAACTAGACAGTGCTCATAGAGCAAAGTTAAGGAACGTGACTAACGAGGATAATGACGTTGGGAAAGGCTTGGGTTGTAGCATGGAGAAAAAAAATTCTGTGTGGCAAATGTGGCCCGGCAAAGGAAAACTCGAGCAAGGATAACAAGAGCTTTTTTTTCCTCCTTTGACATGGGAAACTCCACTTCTTATGGCATTTCCCAGAAAGCCTTTTTTGGTTCCCTGTTGAATCTATTAGTCGAACGTTTTTGTATATGTGACGTGGCAGAATTTCTCGCGGAATACTTTTAATGACTACAAAATTTAGAAGAGTATAGCTAATCACAAAAATAGGTGAGCAAGGGACCCAACTAAAAGAAACAGCCTTTTTTTTTTACTCACAGACTCTTTCACGCGCGCACACGTCATACAGAGAGCAGTACGCACCTTATAAGTCGATTCGCGGACGAAATCCACATACATAATAGCCACGTTCGCGCGCGCGCTTCTCTTGCGCAACGCCTGAGGAGCCCACGCGCATCGCGGCCGCATAAATAATACGGGCGATAAAGTGTCTAACAGTTTTTCCTCCCTTTCTCGACTATGCGTCTCTTATTATAAAAGTGCAGTCGTATATAGCGTTATATGTATATACGCGTGTGTGTGTGTGTATATATGAAAAAGGGAGGGGTAACTAACTGTTAATTAAATTGCGTCCGGAGCAGAGCAGCCGCAGGCTTGCGTGTGCCGTATATATAAATATGTATAGACGCGAGTGCGAGTGCGCCCAAGTTATTGAAGAGTAACCGCGTGAAATTAAACTCGCCCTCTGAGCTAGAGATTCGCCTTGACTTTTAGTCGGGGAATTATATATGTCGGATGGCAGTTCCGAGTCTTTATCGTAAATTTCGTTAACGACGTACGGCGGTCGCCACACTCGCCTCTAGCGAGGCTGAGGACATATACTCATATGGTGCGACTTTAATTTCCTTTTCTGTCTGTTTATGTGTGTACAGTGTTATATAGAAGAATCGTCTTTTATGGAAAAGTAGCATGCTTGTTTGTAGGGCTTTTATAATCGGACTTTCTTTGATGTTTGCTTATGTATAGTCGACGCATTAACGTGGAACATTTGATGGGAGGGAATATAAATTTCCATTACCGTGTCGGTAATCAACTCGTAACGGCTGCACGGCTGCGTTAATGCCTCGCAATGATCGAAGAAAGGGACGCTGTAAATGTGACATTGGATTTGTCTTTTTATCTAAAAGCTTAATGGCGTAACGTTATCTTGTTAAATTTCTGCATGAACAGTGCTAGTAAAAAGTGTAACGCTGATCGTTAAAAGACGCTATCAGTCTATCAATTAATCTTTGTATTATTAGTGTAATTAAAGTTTATATCTTTCACGTAACACTGTAGAAACAATTCTGTTGAGAGTACCAATTGTATATCTACCAAAATTGTTTTGTTCTCGTATGCGTTGTATTTACATTGCCTCGGACTCCCACCGTTACAATCATCTTTTAAAACTCGCTTTCTCGACTATGACATCACCAAAAAATTTCGCCAATGAACAGCTATACGCATGTAGTCAATCCAACGCAGATATTAAAACGGATTATATCTCCAAATGTGCTCGTGAGTTTGTCAAGTAATAACTATTCTGCGTGACAATTATTTATATTCAGACTGCAAAGAATTGAATAAAACTATAGGGGATGAGGGGTTATATTCACTCTCACACGATTTGTTATAACATGTATCTTCCCCTGTCATTAGTCGCGACAAAGATGCACGCGATTCCGACTGCTTAACGATGTGAACGACGAAAACTTTTTACCGCACGAAGACTGAATAACAAATGTCAGAGGTCTGGAACAGTGTATATATACTGCGTTACCTGCTTGAGTTCCTATTTTTCCTGCTGTATTATAAATGAGTAAACTTTTTCGTAAAACGTTAAAACAATCAATTTAAATTCAACTGTAAAGTAGCGAGCAAGAATAACTGTGCAATTCCATTTTTGGATGATTCGTATATATATGTTTTCTCATAGAATAAAGCATTTAATGTATGCGCGTCTGATGTCATGCGACGTTTTTATCTGAAACTGACTGAATGACTTTTTTCTTGAACTAGAAGTCTGTTACTTTACGATACTCCATTTGCATTTGTATATAAAATTTATTATGTATCGTAAAAGTTGGCGCACCAAAAACATTTTTATTTAATATGGATGAATACAAGTTACATTATTTAATATAGAAATTTTAAATACAATTTTTCAATATACTCTTTTAGAAACTAGAGCTAAATATTGTTAAATTTAATAAACTTCTGTAATCATTATCTCTGTTATAATTAAAATACATGGGTTATTATTGTAGATTCAGTTCGCAAAAAGATCCAATTGGCTTTCCACCTTTAAATAGGCCACTTTTTCTTTTTTTCCGGTCGCAATCCCGCCTCTCTCTCTCTCCTTCTCTCTCTTTTCCTCTCCCTCCAATAGACTTTCAATCCGCCCTTCGCCTGTCGCTTCGCCATCTTGTTGCCCATTCCATCTCTCACAACTAACATGACGTCAGGTCTCCACTCACACAGTCACGCATTCTAGCCTCCCGCCGCTTACTTTTTTTCTCCGCTACCTGTGCACATGACGCTTTAATTTCCCCTTGCAAATTGGCAGCAGCAGTGGCGGCGACGGCGGCGGCGGCGGCGCTCGAGGCGATATTACAATAATTGATGGCGCGCGCGAGTGCGAAAAATGAGGGCCGTTTAGCCGATTATGCGATCGTGCACAAGGGGAAAGCTATTATGCGAAGAAGTTCAGAGTGGTTTGTCTAAGTTTTTCGTAAAGTCGCTTTTGTTCATATTATCGAGAAAAAACGTGAAAGAATTTTCAAAATTTCGAATGTTTAAACAATTCAATTATCAAGTGTGGCATGCAAATGTAGTGAGATGTTAAATTTTAATTGTAATTTTGCTAGTGTTACATAAGTAGTAGATCTAATAGTTGTCACATAAAGATAGAACAAATGGTTTTAGTTGAAAAATAATACTCGTATAAAACTTGGATACAGCGATCTAATCGTTTATCATATAATGTCCATTCATTGAACGATAGAACATGTAATGGTATATGATTAAACGTAATTGTTTAATAACATACCTTTTTATGATGTTTAATAGTTCGATTTTTAGAAAAATGTGACTTGGAAAAGTACATTTCTAGAAAATCAATACTCCAATCATTAATTTTCTTTTTTTGTTTAATATTTATCTACTAGAAGTGTTATCAGTTTAAGGTAATTGCCACATTCTAACTTTAAAAATACGAACAATGTGTATACTATTTCCGTTGTGTGCATGTTGGGTATGCTTTTCTCGTATTTACTACTAAAGGTTACGAGAGCGTTTTTTTCTGGGTCAAAAATTTGTTATCTACAACGTTGAACACCTGTTCTCTGATATATGGAATAGGACGCCCATATCGTTCAGCGGTTATACTTGTTAATCTCTAACCTTCGTACAACAGTATTTTGTCTAAAATAGAGTAGAGTATTTTTTTTATTATTTTTTTTACGAATTTTTTGTTTCAAACTAAACTTTAATTGTTTAACGAGAGAATTTCCAGGTAAAGGTTGTCTATTATTATTATATTTAATTTCGTTATATTAATAACTTAGCTATAGAATAAGATATGGGACTAAAATGGATCTATAGTTACATGTACTGTACATAAAGTACTATGCAATATATTCAAGCTTGACTTTGTCATTAAAAATGCAAGTAGAGAAATATAAGCAAGAGTTCCAGGCATTTTGCGTAGGGAAACCGCCGCCGTCTCTTCTTTCCCCATAAAAATTGTACTTTCATTCGGCCGCTCCGGCTTCACACCGACATATATTTAATCCGATATTATCCGGCCGAGTCCCTTTCGAGGTCGTCAGAAAGGAAAAAGCTGTACGCGTCGGCGCCGCGTCTTTGAAAAATTGCGAAAACCGGTATTTTCAGACGCGCGCGTCGCGCACTTCAAGCCCGCGAAAATAGTGAGCCTGAAATACAATTTAGCTGCGCGCGAAATGAAATTGTTATCATGCTCGTGCAATCCAAAGGATTTCAGATTTATTTAACGCCGACGTAATTCTTACGATTCACGTGACAACTTTTTCATGAAATTAGATATTTTGTATAGGAGAAAAGGTTAGTCGAGAGAGTCTGCAGAATGTAAAAAGCCTTTTTCATGCTTCATTATATTTTATAGAGTATAATATCTATGGGAATGTTCTTGACTGCAGCTTTAAAGTATCTTCGGAACATTGTAACCTAAGAAAAGAGTCGAGTGTTTCAAGGTTTGACGTAGGCACTATATGCTAATGCTTTACATAATATTTCGCAAAATGTCTATATACAGTTCCTTTACGTATTGCATATATAATGTGAAATTTATTTTTTGAAAATAATTATCTAATGATAAGTAAACCGTTCATATGAAGAATTATTTTTTCTTAAAACCTCTATGATGAAATCAATTGACAGAAAAACATTGTCAGCTATAGTATTAAAATCACTTTGCATATTTTACTCAAGGCAAAAAGTAAGGAGGATAATGATAAATCAAAAAAGTTGTTAACTGACTATTATTACCCATCGTATCAGCAAAATAAACTCTAATATAGCTTCACACACGCGGCAGGGAAATAAAATATAGAGCGGGAAGAATAAAGTGCGCTCAGTTAAATGTAAATTATATAAAACGAAAAAGGAAAAGAGAGCGGACGCGTCGCGACCATGAAAACACGTAGTGAGCGCACTTCTTAAAACAAATTTAAATACTTGCGAATATGTTAGATTTTTAAAAATTCCTTCCCAACTAAATTAAATATTGCATCCTAAATAGTAGCTTAATTATTAGAAAATGTTATAAATTGAATAATTACTCTTATTAGAAATTGTAGCAAAAGTATAATCATATTTACAATATTCTACAGATTACAACTATGCATTAACTGATGAGATTTCTATTTTTTCTATTTATTAGGTTTAATCTACTTTTAATTAAAAGTTCTCAAAAAAACTGAAGACAATCTTCTCGGCATAATTGTCTACAATCTAATTGACAAAGTGCATCCTCTGCAATGGACTTTTTATTCAAATCTTTAATCTCGGAAAAACTCGGACCCAGCAATAAATCAAATAACTATATCTAAGCTTCATTCTCCGCCATTTCCCGGTCCTTCTCTTTCTCAATAAAATATAGACCACCAACGATAAAGCAGCAGGCGAATAAATTACAAAACACACGTGCACGGACAACAAGTCAAAAAGGACGAAAAAAAAAGGACAGGCTATATGGCGCGGCCGTGAGACGAGTATAATAAACGCTTGCGGGCTCGCTCGTGCACGCAGTGAAAGTAGTCGCCGCCGCCGCCGCGGCTGCTTTGCGCAACGCACTGCCGCACGCGAGATTTCTCTGCGCGTATATATGTATGTGTATGTGTGTGCGTCTTACGTCTTTATGTGTGTATATAAACTTATGCGCTACCTTGGATTTTAAAAGCTGAGTTGCTATACGGGTACGATGATTTTGAGAAAGAAATATACTGGAGTTGTCGCGATGATAAGAGGCAAAGAAGAAGAGGAGGAGGAGGAGGATTACGCCCAAAGGGAGATTTAATCATCTTTGTATATGCATGACGTTGTTACTGTTTTCGGACTTAGAATGAGGTCGAAACAGGCATTAAATGCAGTTGAAAATGGTGAATAAGGGCTAGCTTTGTGCTGAGTTAGAAAGAGATTTTGATGAAAATATAATAGCGCAGATAAAACGTTTTAATGCAAGTTTATAGAGATTATTTAGTATATTTTAAAAGATTAATAAATAAACAACTTGATATCTTTTTTTCGTGCTCTAATAAATTTGAATCATTTACCATTTTAATAAAAATATCAAATATTTACCTTCAAGCATAGACTATTTTATACGGTATAGAATATTTTTGATTGTTGAAGTGGAGTCTGTTTTACAGTTAGTTTGAAAAGTTTTCCATATAGTTATAAATTCGCATAGAAAGATAATATAAGTTCATTAATTATTATACTATTGTTATATAACATATTTTAGAAATTGAAGCTGTGCAAAATGTTTAGAGATTTTTCGTTATAAAAAAGTCGTTTTAAATGACAAATAATCATATAAATGCGTAATAGTCTTGCGTGAATTAAACAAACCATGTTGCCTGTTTCGATTTTCATTCCTTATCATATTATTTTACATCGAGATGTAATTTTATTTTTACATTTGTTACAATAGATAAGACAATACTTGAAATATATCAAACGTTACGTCTTAGAATAACAAACTATATATTTTATAATTTCAAATTTCTAGAGATGCGACGAATAATACGCATTTTAATACTGTTAAATAAATAAAACACATCTTACACTTTAGCAGACAGTCAATACAAAAAAGGTTCACTCCTCTGTGATCTACTTTAGTACATTATTAATTGCGAAACTTTTCTTACTGCTCTTTTTTCACTCTTTTGCCTTCTACTACAAAAGAATAACTCGCCTCTATTTTAAATCTTATTCTTAAGTAACTTCTTGCTCGTTGTATCACAAAAAATCTTCCTCTCTCTTACACCAGTGCAGAGGATAAATAGAGCAAAGTAAATAAACACCACTAAAGAGTGATAAAAAATTCTCAGGATGTAGAAAGAAACAGAGAGACAAGAGAGAAGATCGTTTGCAAAGTCGTCGTGAATTTTTCGTCGTCGGTTAAATGGATGTGGTTGGGTCAATTCAGATTACCTCGCAGAGAAATGGAGATACAGAGAGCAAAAGAGAGCGAGAGAGAGAGAGAGAATGAAGAAGAGATGGGAGGAGAGAGAGAAGAAAGAGAGCGAAGGAGAGACGTGAGGAGTGAGATTACTGTCATTCCGCGAGCGTGCGATGAACGACTCGTTTTCATTGTTTTCCAAGTGGGAGTGGATAATTTATAAGTGCTGATCAATTATCCAAGGGATAGGTTGAAGGAGAAAAATGGCTTGAGAGATATATTCTCGAGGACGCTGAATGAGATTATGTCGCGAGAGAGTGATGAGTGGGTAGAAGCGTATTAAGATGCGTTTTGGACGAGAAACTAGTACCTGTGGTGGCTTTATCGATAAGAGAGCCGAAGTAATTGTTAAATGTTGAATACTTTAATTCTTATTATTAATGTATAAACAAGTTTATTTAGCGAAGTATAAAATTAAAATAATCACTTAATGATATCTTTTGAAAAATTCAATTGAATTTCTAATGAATATTATTTTTAGTAAGTTTACGAAGAGGTCATTCTGATGTTTTTTTCTTTTTTTTTATTGACAGGCAATCCGCAAAACAGTATTCACGCAAAAAGAAAAGAGAGAGAGAGAGAGAGAGAGAGGAAGAGATTCGCACTCCTCTATTGACTGTGTGCTTATACATTATATATATACACGACGAGTCGGATGAGTTTTTTACCATTTTGAAAAGTTTGCGTGCGAGATCCTTATACCTCGTCATTGTTAGGCGATGCGTCAGTCACATTTGTATGCGAAGGCGTGCGAGGCCGCACGAAGCGACGAGGTGTCACACACACTTAAATATTTTATTTTTGTCCATACGCTGTATTGTGGACTGCCTTGTAAAATTTTTTTATATGCTTTATTTGTGGTCAAGCACGGAAGTGATAAAATGAACTCCTCCCCTTTCTCGTGGAATTTTTTCTTAAATAATGTCAAAGAGGTTTGATATTTATAATTGATTATTTCAGAACATGCAACATTTTAATAACTGTAGAGTGTATAATGTAGGAAAACTTCTTAAATTCCTTTACATTGTTTGCGTCACACTATTTTAATTTTTTTTTTATTTTCCTACAAACGGGATGTTGCAGTCAATGTAGAAATATGTCGACCTTTGTATTTTTACTGATTATTTTTATTCATTATGTACTTTTTAAATTGTTGAAGGTAGTAAATCACTCATTTACTCACTCTTTATTTTTTGAATGAAATGTCAATGTTCCGAAGAAACACTTAAATTCTAGGCACTCATATTTAATTGCTAGTCATCAATTATAAAATCTTACTCATTGTCAGTTTACTGCAATGACTAATAAAGTAAATTTTTATTAAATACCTGCAATTTCTTCTAAACTTTTAACTGTAATTTTATACCTGGATAACCAATATTATATTTGCATTTTTACTTTCTTCTTACAAAATAAAAATTCTCATCTAGAAATAAACTTTGGAGGATAAAAGTAATCTACCAATAATATACATTGTTTGTTTATAAATAATTTGTTTCTATCAATTAAATCTTCTTAAAAGCAAATAAACTATATACTTATTCATTTGATGTATTGGGAAAATTGCTGTTAAGCTAGAGAAGGAAATTTGTCAAAAGAAGAGTGCAATTGTGTTCTCTTATACAAAACTCGAAGCTATGTGCTCAGCGTTAGTGAAGCCGCCACTTGTTTTTCCACCAGTTAAAAGAGCGCGGAATTTAAACGGTCTGCGTATGGCTTCACGAATCTTCGGTAATATTACATATGCGCGCGAGCATACAATGAATAATGGTTCAATGAAACTCTCAGCGCGGCAAAATTCAAAGCTGCGCGTATATAGACTTTGTACACTCGGTTCAATATTCCTTGTTTTTCCATCTCAGCTTAGACTTACCTTTTTTTTCCTCCCTTTCCTCACATACAAGCACTCGATGATAGTCTGAGTGCGAAGCTTCTTTTTCTTCTGAAGCTGCAAGAACCTATGTGTGTCCGAAACGCGCATTACTTCGTGTTTAACGATAGTTTTAAAAGACGTAGAGAGAGAAAGAGCGAGAGAGAGAGAGAGAGAGAGAGAGAGTGGAGAAGAAGAATGATAAATGAATCGTTATCCGCCGAAAGGGCGCGCCGGCAAGTTTGTTTGCTTCCTTTTGCCAGGTTTTAGAGGGAATTTACTCGACGCGATTATATGGAGTGCGCGCAGCGTATTATAGCTTGCCTTATCCTTTCGGCGAATCCCTCGTAGGCATGATTTAAGAAAGACAATTTATTATTGCGCATATTTAATGACTTTGCCTTATTTCACTACGGGCAAAAAGGGTTTGGAGTGCGGTAGGCTCTCTTGTGTATGCGTGTGGCAAGACGTTGTTGTGAATGTTGTTGTCCGCTAAATATAGCTGCCCCTTTTCCAGCTTTACTTCGTGCCTATATGTGTAATCTCTTTCGATGAGTAAGGCATTTTAAGATATAATTATTTAGGATTATTTATTCGCCATGAAAATTTCAATATCTTTTATACTCTTCTTAACATGCTTTAACTATACGATAATTTTGGGTAGAAGACGATTCCTATCACCATTGGTCTAATTACAGTATTAAAAAAAAATCCATATAAGTTTTGTTGTCTCACCATCCTAATAGGAATCTTCCAGCCATCTTATCGGTAATATTGTATCGGACTCACGTACCGCCGAAAGCGATGTACCGCATTGTAAGCACGCAATTGGACAAATACAAGACATACACATATAGCTCTCTCGCTGTCTATGCATGACTTGAAAAATAATCAGGTTACTCGTATAAGAACTATTATAGCCGCGAAAATTTTCATGTGCCAATGTCCAGATGCATGTGATAAAACATATATAAATACTTTAAGGCTATATATATATATATATATATATATATGTAATTTGTTATGTATATTTTTGTGTGTTTCAGGTTGTGTTTTTATATCTTACTCTAGTCGATGAATAATATACGTATATATTATAGTGAATATACATGCGGATAAAAGTGATCATTGACGTTGGGAGCAAGCAACAAGTTTATATTTATCGAGCTAAGCTCCGAAGTTCAATACACCTTTCATCAGTTCCATAATCGATACAGAGAGGAAAAATAAAATTCTTAAAGCCACACCTACCTTACATGCTTATATACGTATATATATATATATATATAGATACGCTCTTAGTCAGCTTCCGAGAAGCCGCCGGAAAAACGTCCTTACCGCGAAGGTAGCGATCGGACGACTTGATCGATTCGTTCCTTCGCGCACGCACGTTAATCGTCACGCTAATTAAAGACAAAACGACAGCAAAGATGCGCGCGCTCGTCTAATTGCGAGAGAAAGAGAGAGAGAGAGAGAGAGAGTGAAAGAGAGACAGAGAGATCGTAATTAAAGAGCACGGGTCTATGATTCTTACGTGCGCCGGAAGCTTCGAAGGCCGAGCCTTAGATGCGTGTGTATAGAGTCTCTATGGAAGCAGAGGAGAGCGATTCGTCATTCGAGTGGAGTAGAGCGGCTTGACTTCCTTTCGTGTAAATGACTGTGTGAATGGAAACGATGGGTGTGGAATTTCTCGTGCGATGTTTTTTTTTTATTCGAGATATTTCACTTTTTCAGAGAATTATACATATATTCATACTTTCGATACAAGTTTCATTAATCTCACCTGTTTGTACATATAATATGTTTTCTAAATTATATTTATTAAATCCTTATACAAATACATCTTTTACTCAAATGGCTTTTTTAATAATTTGTAACTACACTTTTATAATATAATATAGACAAAAGTACAGTTATCTTTTCTAAATATTAACTATATCAATTCTTACAACGTACCTGAATCAATTTATGCTTCGTTGCTAATTTGTTCTTAATTAAGTTTAGAATAGATTGTAGTATTAAAATTTAATATTAATAATGGAGACTAAATTTCACTTCTGTGAAAATTTCACATTAATTGAAGCAAAATAGAACTCTCTACATCTATGTATGTATATTTCTATATTATAAGAATTCTTATTTTTTTACGGATGTAAGTACTTTTGACTGATATACTTATGACGGAGGTTTAAACGTTTCTTATTAAATAAATAAAAGAAGTGATTGAAATGAATTTAAATTGGTCTCACATTCCTATATTTAGATTAAAAAACCAATAATAAGAAACAGTTGGTGCCGTTTAAAAATAAAATAAAACAACCGTAGCAAGCCGAGAGAAAAGTTTTAGTTGTATAAAGATTTGATAAATATAGAGGTAATTATATCGAAAAGGTGAATGCACGTGGGCGTTATCTTGACTGAGATTCAGCAGAGCCCATTGAGAAATCATGAAATAACAAAAAAAAAACGTCGCTTGTGTGTCTTTTTCAGAGAGCAGCAAAGCGCCGCTACCACTGCCATGCGAGGAGCGACGTAGCGGCGGAGAGCCCCGAGGTGACGACGAGCAAAGCACGAGTGCCTCAGAGATAAGGACAGAACGAGGAGAGCGGAGGCACGCGAATGCCGACGAAGGTGCGTACACCACCGAGTGAACATCAATTTCTTTTCTTTTTTTTTTCTTTATGCCTGTCCTTTTTCGCTACAGTCGACCTCGTCCTGCACTATTGTAGTTTTATTGCGAAATAGCCGTCCGATTAATCAACTATAACTAATCGTTTGTCACTTTCGTACCAAGAGATATATTTATTCTTGTCTTCTCTAACTATTCGTATTTTAACTGTTTAATAGAGGTAAAACATATTTTTAACGTGCATTATTTATTTATATAATACGACCATTACAATTCGAAAGTCTGCATTTTTATTTTGTTTGCTAAATTATGTACATTCAATGGTTTGGCGAAATATACATATAGCTCTTCTTGTCTAAATAGTGGGGTAGTATCTTTCATTTATGGAAACCTGCGAATTGTCGTTAAATCTGTACCGGTGAGTACATTGCATTTAACTTAAATTTTGCGTGTGAAAATCATTGCAGTCTGCTGTTAGATAAACAAAATTTTATTACTTTTAATTTCTTTTTTTCAATTAAAATTCGCAGTTATTAAATAGCTCTTTTAATTATATTTTTTGGTTTCATATAAGATTGAAAGTGTTCATAATCTAATAACTGCTTTAGTTGCTATCGTTTTTATGGATAACTTAATGTGTGAGAACTTCATCTATATATATATACACGATAATCACATACGTATATTACGTTCTTATTTAAGGTGTTGGTTGTTCCATTTGATTGAATTTTTATACCTATACACATATGTGTATGTAGAACGTTTATTTTTACTAAAAAATTACAAATTATTAAGCGATATTTATAAGATGTCTTTGCCTAGATTTTTCTCCTACTTATGGCTATTGCTTTATACCTGCTTTGCAATGCAAACAGCTGCGTTACAAAATCTTACTTCACAGTAGATGTGAATACAAGCGATACAGACTCTCGAAACATAGAGTAGCGCGTTACTTCGTCATACATATTTTATTATGAGTAGATGATGATAATTTATAACCTCTTTTCCTCCGCTTATTATTCTTCATTCATACATAATAACTTTTTTCTATTTTAAAACTATAAGTACATAACTCTCTTATCTAACTTACGTATTTTATTTATTTTTGCAACTACAATAATAAAACACTCAAACATATTGGAATAAAGTTAAACTAACGTTAGTGGTTACTTTATAGTTTATATTTTGACTAAATAAATATTCATAAGTGTTAATATACTAAAGTAATTTTATACTCAATTTATATTTTTCACTTATATTTTATTTATAACTTGCATTTCAAAAAGCAAGAATGAAATTCCAATACACAATATACACAATAAACGTCAAGCAAGGGCAAGAGCATTATACCATAAATATTCTTAATGTACGCAGTAAAATATTGAAATAATATCAAAATTATTGTGTTACGAGTAAGAGCTCGCAAATAATTAATAATAAATAGAAGAGGACTTGAAACAAATTATACGGTATCTTTTAGCCGATATTTTACGAGTAACAATTGAAATTTTGCACACTTTAAGTAGTATAATTTACAATTTGTTCGTTTAACCAAATACTTAAGAAAAATTATCATCATTTTTTCACTATCATAATACTGCAACAAAGTCAAGAGAAAAAGTTTAGAAATATCGGAAAGTCAGAAAATGAAATTTATCAACAGTCAAGTAACGGTTCAGCTGTAATAAACGATAAGAAATTAACATTTGTTGCCGTTATGCAATTTAAATTGCACGCTAATCAATTCCTATCGACGTGTTGCACGCAAAGATATACACAGATGCGCACTTCTGCATCGGAATTTAAAATCAAACGGCACATAATTATCGCCAAATTAAAACTAACAATACTTACCTGATTAATTGAATAAAGCCTTAGTTATCATAAGAAGTGTAATCAGATAAAAAAAAAATGATAGACAGATTTAAACCTTGGGGTGAATTATATATTTTACTTGCAAAGGTCATTGCACTTCACGATAATTAACAGACAAAAACTTGAGGGCTCACACGGTTGTTGGCTTGTCTATTAAATTACTACTATTTAATCGAGGGTATAACATGCTAACGTCAAGAAGAGTGTAGGGAAAATGGAGGGAGAAAAGTGTAGGCAGAAAACCAGAGAGAACGAGAGAGAGGAAGAGAGAGAGAGAGAGAGAGAGAGAGAGAAACGGTAAAACGTCCAAGAGCAAGCAAAAAAGGGGAATTAACGCGTTTGGAGCGCACAATACCGTTTCAACTCGCGATAGACGAGGGCGAATTATGCAATGGGCAATATTGCACGTATGGAGGTGATCAAGATCGTATGTGGATACTTCGTAACGGGCGCAGTAGAGCGTGAGCTTCTTCCACTGCTTCCTTGCTGAGTGTGGACCTCGCCAGTCGGACCCCATATGTGCAGAAAATATTGTTGGCTCTGATTCTGTACGTGTATGTGTCTGTGCACACGTGTGTGTATATATAAAGGAAGTTTTATTACAGACGTGCGATATTTATATATAAGATACTTATCGGCATTTTACAATTTCCTACGGATTTTTTTCATTTTGCAATTTTTATCACGTTTTTTATCATTCTTGTTTCCTAATTTATTCGGAATAAAGTGCAATTGAAACAAAATAAAAGAAAATTGAATTAAAATAATGAAAAATACGAGATATAGTCACGTGAAATGACGATCATTCAATTGCAAAGAAAAAAATTAAGTCCTGGTAGGTTTTCTCTCGCTGATAAAATTCTTTAAAAATTAACTAAAGCTACATTTTTTTTAACGCGAGCATATTTTTAGGTAAGTTTAATGAAAATTTTTATTTCTTACGTAATACTATCAACCTGTTGTTAGAAAATGGGAGGAGCCGAGGTCACTCAAGCGCGAAACTAACTCTACGCAGCGCTGGGCATGAGAATTTCACATATTAGCCCTATACAAGCAAGCACAGGATTTCCGCGTAAACAAAGCATCGTTAATCATTTCCAAGGAACGATATTTCAATATTTCGAATTAAGTACTTTTTTTTTTTCATTTGATACTGTTGACCGGGGAATATTTTCTTGTTTTAATTACAATATATTCAGATCTTTGGTACTGTTAGTTATGTAATCCGCTATGCGTTCTACTATACATTGTTACGCGCTATTGCAGCTAAATTATAGTTCTCCATCACGATCAAGTTTGAATATATTGCATTTATCATGCAAACATCCAGTTATTGCCATATGGTTATTCATATTTTCTGAAGATACAGCTTTACAAATCTACTACACTGCACTCACATAAAATACTCTCTCTTTACGGACCGTTATTAGTATGTAAATGCTTCAAAACGTGATATTTGTTGATATAATTTGGAACTGTAAGAAAAGTCTTTGATGTAGTATTAATATTTGATTATACCTGTGTTAATAATAAAGTCGTGCCTAATATAATAGATACTTGAAATCGTACGTACACTTTTGTGGTTGGTTTTCCTGAACATCGATTGTTTTTGCCGAAATCGTAAATACCAGTTGTTTGCAAACCAAATCTCTTAGTTAGTAGAACTACATGACGTACATGACGTACGGGTTTGCCAGTGTTAAACGCTCTTTCATGTTAGTAAGTAAATTCTAAAATCTTCTTTTTGAAATTAACTATTACGAACATATAGGTATTAGTAATTCTTCTTCTTCTTAGAGGACGCTTTGTAACAGTAAAAATTTAAGTTTTATTAGAAATAGGTCTTGAGTCGTTTAGAGTCGAAATATGAGTCTGCTGATTTAAATGATCGCCCAGTAATAAAATAACAGCGTTCGACACTGTTTAACCTCGAACTCGATATTATATTTTTTTAAATTATTTGCAAAATCTTCTCAACTCATTTTCCGTCAACCTAAGAATTCCACGTGGATAAAGAAACTGAAATGGCTATGAGATCACATAGCAGTGTATGATTGAAGCTTCCCTCGCACGCATTCTTTGATAGCAAGTGAATCACTTGGCATTCTTTCATCATCGACAGAACGGTTCTTTGTTTCACAGGGGTGACTCTTGTTACAAATCCAATTAACTTCGGAGGAACTCTTCCTTGCGCTCAGGTGGAATTTTCCTGCTTGACTATAAGTGTCGCAATAGATTTCTTGACGTCACACCTCCTTCTCAAGCTTATTCTATTATAATATTTAAACGGGATGCTGAGTTGGCGGTTGTAAATTTAATTTGGCGTTTGTACGCAAGAGTAAGAGAGAAAAGAAAGAGAGAGAGAGAGAGAGAGAGAGAGGAGAGGTGGATTGAAAAGTTGGAATGAAAAACGCGGGGGCTGGCGACACCCACGTGTGGCCAAGGAATATCGAGTGACTCAATTCGTTGCATATTCGAGCCTTTAGTTGTTCGCTAGTTGAAGATTCGTTTTCATCATTAATTCTACATGAATAAATATTGTTAATGGTAAAGTTTAACTTCTGATTAAATTTTAAAGTACTTTGTTTGTCAATCAGCGTATAAAGAAGTTTAATGAAACTAAAATGGAAAATGTATATGATTAAAGTTTTATATTACTATATTGAAAACAAAATGATTTTGAGTTTAAAGCTCAATTATTGTTTGTATGCCTAAAATATTAAAAAATTTGAAAAAATAATAAACGTAGAGTATCCTCGTATTATACTTGGCAACTTAACCTTGAACAAATGACATTATTATCTTCAAGAAGCCAGTTCTCCATTATCAATTAACGTGGGCACTTCGCTCCGATGGCTTATAAATTAAGTGCAGTTCTGCCTCGTAAAAGATGCGCTCGAGTGTGCAGCATATCTATAATTAATGTGGAAAACGGTAACTGCATACCCCGCAACATAGAGCACTCGGGGAAAAAAGAGCGGGCGATGCGCGTACTTTATCTCTGTAATAAGCATCCTCTCTCTCTCTCTCTCTCTCTCCCTCTCTTCCCCCTTGCGAGATACTTTTGCAACATTCCTCGATAATGCATCGATAAGTCAAAAAACCAAAAGAAGAGCAAGTGTGCGAGTAGTCGCTCCACAAGTATGACCCTCATTGTGTGCTCGTAATAATCGGCGCGCGATCGTTCGCACGGCCTTGCGCCCAAGCTTTGCGCACGAAGGCACGCGGATACTCGACTTTTCTTACCAAGAGAGAAGGCGTAGATTTTGCCTCTACTATGCAGTTCTTCGAGTTTCGTAAGAAGGAGTCGGATGCAGGACGTGGCTATTGCTAACGAGTTTTATTTTATCGATTCTCAGTTGCATTCTTACTATACAATTTCATCGTCGGAAAGTCAGCATAAGGAATAATTCAAAAAGTTTATTTTAGAATGAATTATATATATGTGTATCGAGTAGGTGGAACACAGTTTAAAATTTCTCAAGTAATAGTTTTAAACAATGATTATTGAAGTTTCAGCGTTATATGACAAAAATTAATGCAACTTCCTTGCTGTTATTGCATCCAGCATAACCAGGAATCTCATTAATTCCAGTCCAGCCTTTCTAAATTTTTTTTACAAAGCTCCGATACGTTCACACTGACCTATAGGCATACGCACGCGTACATATAACCAAGTCGAGCGATAACCGACGAGAGTGAAAGTCGAGCGCGAGCTGGAATTCCAGTCTGGCATTGAGGTGTCGCTATCCGTATTGGCTACTTTTTTTCGCGATGCAAGAGAGAGAGAGAGAGAGAGAGGCAAGGGAAGGGAGAACGCAGAACGCATTTTCCTTGCCACGGCCTCGCGAACGGGCTTTCACGCCTGTCTGCCCAGCGCGAAGTCTGAGATCGGCCTACGCTTGTGGACTTTCGGCTTTGCCGGAGACTGAGAGAGGAACGGAAAGGACTTTTTTCTTTGCCTTACTTGTTCAAGGTAGCCAATGTACATCTGTCTCTCTGTTGATTTTTTTTTTTCATCTGGTAGGTTTGAAAGTTTATTCAAGCCAAAACCTTTTTATCATCATTATAATTGACTGTGCACTAAAAATAATTAATAAATGCTTTTATTTGGTTTTACAAACTATTTTTAATTTGGCTTTGTTAAAACAAAAACATTAAATGTGTAAAAGTAGTATATAGTACTCCTCTGAAACAGAAATCAATTTTTTGATTCTCTATTTGCAAAGATCCATCAACATGGCATATACGTACGTATAGGTTGATCTTATCGAAAGTGACATCCGAACAAGCTCTCTTGACTTCAATGGTAAGGCAGTCTGTTCAGGGCAGAAATACACTACATCTATCAATTGGTATAAAATAATTTTAATACCAAGAAAATCTTCTTACAAAAGAATGACTCTTCTAATTTGAATAAATAAAATCCTGCGACTATTCATGATATTATCAGGTTGCGCAGGAGCTCAGTCCGCTGTCTTTTATCGCCTGTCGAGCTCGCAATGGGTTACCTCTTTTTCGAAGTGATAGTAAATGAGAGCGCACGATATAGGTATAGCTAGTCGATGCTGTCTTATTGGCTATAAAGTGCTACAACATGTTACGAAATTCGCGTTGACCGACTAGCAGATTGTCTGTGTGTTAAAGAAACTGGTTGGTGTACATAAGTTTTTGAATATCAATTTAACCCATTTCTTGATACGTTGCGTATAGTTTTAAGAAAAAAAAAATAAGAAAAATATACTGAGTTTTATGTTTTCCATAGGTTTTTCTATTATTCTCTATTTAATATTTTATTGTAAACAAAAAGTTAACCAAATTTTTTTTCTCAGTAAACGTAAGGTGACGCCAATCGAAATTACATAAATATATAATCTATAAAGTACGTTTCAAAACCGAATTTCTATATAAAATATAAAGTAAAGTTATGTCATGATGAACATTGATAATATATTAAAATTATTATTAAAATTCATTAGTTTATATTTCACCTTAGTCAAGAAATAGAAACGACAAGTAGCGCACATCCTTCTAGCGTGCGCAATTATGAATACCGTATAAAGAATGTTAGCCATAGAGAGAGAAAGAGAGAGAGAGAGAAAATGATAGAGAGACGTGCTCTGTCACGATCCTTTAAAGAATTGGGCAACGGCCTAGGTCAGAGACGCCAAATTGCACACAAGCTTACACGAGAAGTCGTAATTTTTGCGTCGGAAAGCCTAGCTCATTTACACCAAAGCCGCTACGCTGCGTCAATTGTTGTTGCTACAGAGATCTTTTAAGGATATGTCCTTATATTAACATATTACATTTCCGAGCAATCTTCTCGATCATACCTATACTTTTATAAACAAATTTTGTAAGAGACATGTGAGTGAGATTATTACAGAGTCCCCTCCACCTTTTCATGTTTTATCTCTTGCAAATTTCATATCTTTACGACCATAGTAACTTGCCTGACGCGTTAGCCACAAATAAAAAACCAAATTTTCGTATTATGATCTATTTCCGATCAATTCAAACGATATAAATTTATTATGAGATGCGTAAAAATGATCAAGTATACCTTAAGCTTGATTTCGTAGAACCGAATTCCTAAAATAAGAGTTAAATTATTCGAAATGTTTCGAACATAAGAGTTAAATAATTTGTTTTTCGCTGACCCAATCTTTGAAAATGGTTATGATTAAAAAGAGTTATATTACCACTCTTTTCTTCTTTACTTACAGATGACGCGTTCAGTCCTCGTGGTTCTGCTGCTCGGAGTCTGCTTCCTCGGCGGCTCCCTGGCTGTCGACAATGACAATCAGCTTCTGCAACAAGCAGACCTGCAGCAGCAGCAGCAACAACAGCAGCCAGTGGACATAAATAATGCCGATGATGCACCGACGCGCGAGCATGGCAATAGCCTCGAAGAAGTCGACAAGATCGGGCTACCGATCTACACGACTCTCAACGGCTCCGTGACGAACCTGAACGAGATTTTGCCAAGCATCCATTTAAATCGTACCAAGGCTTTCCTTAACTGCTCTCAGGGTAGCATGCAGGTCGAACTCATGTTCCAGGAGCCGTTTTATGGAATAGCTTATGCAGATTTTGATAGAAATAGTGCTTGTATGACGAAGGGCCGAGGTCTCGACACTGCCAGAATCGAACTGCCACTGAAAGGTGTGTATTACGTTTAGACGATTTTAATATTTCGATCGTTTGATTGTAATTCAAAATTACTTTTACAAGTACCTTCCTTTAACATAAACTCTTTTTCGTAAAACTTATACTCTAACATTCCTTAACGCATTGTTGGAAAATTTTGAATTTATATAGGTAAGTAGCAGTGGTGATCAAAATATGTTTTTTGAACAACTGTTTCTGCTTTAGCTGCACAGCTTAAGAGAAACATGAGCTTTACAACGAATCTGTATTACTCTCTACAATAATTAATTTACTATAAAACTATCTACAATAATTAATTTACTATAAAACTATCTACAATAATTAATTTACTATAAAACTATCTACAATAATTAATTTACTTTAAAACTATCTATAATTATGGAATCAGGAGAAACAAACTGTACTTATACTTGCTTTTCATCGTTGCAGGATGTGGAACCGTCCAAGATCCACCACGAGTGTTCACAAACAATATTGTTGTACGTTTTCATCCGGGCTTGGAGATGGATGGGGATGAAGTTATAACCATAGTTTGCCGATACCCTCCAGCAATAGCAGAAAAACCGGGTCCTCTCGTCTTGTCCCGCGAGTCTGCGTAAGTAAAATTACACGCTGCCTACTATACATATATACATATATTAACAACAGATGATTCTTTTTTTCAATATTTATGAACTCATAATTTTGGGCGTGATCTAATATAAGAGTAAAAATGAAAGTATCGTAGAACAAGTTTTTTTAATTTCTAAATTTACTACTTTTGTAGAATAATTACCAATAATTACTGGTTTTATAAGTCAACCTGGAGAAAGAAAACATACTCAATAGATATTTTTATTAGATTTTAGACCGAAAAACAAGAAAGTGTAAATATATTTTTTAAACATTCTATTCAAATTAATCAATGCACATAAAGAAACACTTCTCACATTGAAAATTAGTTGAATTTTTACTTTCTATACTATAAATACTCTTATTCAAAACAAAAATTACTGATTCATTGTACAGACCGCCAGCAGCGCCTATCCTAAGCGGCTTTCATATTCTCTTGATGATCTGCACACTGTTGTTTCTTGCATTACTTCTACTCGGCCTCGGTTGTTCGTACATGTGTCTCAAGCGCCGGCCTGTTCCGATCGTTCATCGTCAAACTTTCGCTGGTTCGGAGATCACGAAGCTGTCAGGATCAACAGCTCTGAGCGGTATGTCGATGTTCGATGACTTCAAAATACCTCGAATAATCGGCACGCAGCAGGCTTATGGCAGTCAAGCTCATTTGGTAATCGAGCACTCCGATACATTACCCAGCGACTATCCAAGCGAGAGCCACTCCGAGGTAAGATGGTTCTTCATCTTTTTTATATAATTATAATTTTTTCGTGTTTCCATAAAGTACTGTATATTTTATGCTTTTGAACTACATCATAGCAATATCTATTATTTTTATTAAAAGAAAATAATATTTCACAAAGGATTTGTCTTTTTAGAATGTTGATACTATTTCCATGTGATACCATCTAAAAGAATATTAAAACATTCTCACATCAATATTTTCATTCTATTTTTGTCTAGAAAGAGAGAGTATCCCTCTATTCTACTTGAAACTGAAATGTTTACTCTGTAAAATACTTTCCTGCAAGTCATAAACAATAATTATGAACTATTTGACATTAACATCTAATTACGACAAATATTAAGTCTATTGTGCTCCAAATTAGAAGATTTTCAGAGAACTCATTAATTTTGTTCCAAGCTAAATAAATCAGTATCATTATAAAACATTAAAACTAAAATAAATAATACAATATTATGAAAAGTTTGAATATACTTCATCTACTCGCTTGTTCTTGGCAACAGGTTGACGAGGAAAGATCGCTGCCAGTATCGTCGGCAGGCTCATATGAGACGAAGGCCTTTGTGCATCAACAGGTGGAGCAACGCGCTTCCAGTTCTCTCTATTCGGAGACAATAAACGAGATAGAAAGCACTGCTGTCACTGCATCACGTATCACTCAATCCCGTCATCCTGTGGCCGTACCCCTCGAGCCCAAGTTTGATGTCCAAATGCGCGTAAAGCGTGCTCCGCCACCGCCGAGTCCACTACCATCGGAATCCGATGCCAGTCTGGCGCTAGAAAGGAACTTGACGACGATACTCGAAAGAGAGGAGACATCCAGAACAATCGAGAGCCCGCAGCCAAGATTGACGACCTTTGCATACGTGCCGGAACTTCACCCACCTCCTAGCACGTCACGACAACAAACGCCTCCGGTGTACTCGAGAATTTTGAGAAAGCAAGCAGAAAGAGAGACAGTTACTGAGACTATTAGTCCACCGCCACAAGCTATTCATCGCCCGAGGTCGATAGCTTCACTTAATACGGAAATGACTGAGACAAGATCGCTGACCGAAGTGACTGATGCTTCTCATGCCAAGTACAGAGTTGCAAGTATGTTAGCACCAACCTTGCCACCACCACCACCTATCGCTCCATCTACCATTAGCCACGTAACAGAGGAATACCGTGAGCACACCAGAGAGGAAGTTGAGCCACTAGTAGAACCAATTGTAGCACCCAGACGTCCAGAGATCACAACTCACGAAGTGGATGATGTGTTCTTACGCACTGTTACAGAAAAGAAGACCATTGAAGATATTGAGCGTCACCGCAGGCAAGTGACAGAGTATCACGCGAGACAGCAGCCTCTACCAGATCCCAAGTGGGACGTGACTATTAGAAACTATCCTACTCATGAACTGCCACCACCACCTCCAGAGTGGGAAAACTTCTCTGATGTAAGCTCAGCATCCAATCTGACCATAACTAATGAACCTACTATTTTGAAAGGAGACGAACCTATCGACGTTCATATTCAACCAACTTACACCGTAAGGACTGATATTCCTCGAGGATCTCCGCATAATCTTGTTGAAGAAACAGAACGAAGTACTACTAGCTGGTATCATTTAGAACGGGTACTTGAACCTCAATATGCGACAGAATTCACAGAAGACGAACGAAAGAAGTGGCGAGAGATTATTACCACGGAGAGCACTTTGAGAACATTACTGACAGAAGCCATTGTCAAAGAAGACTATGAACTAATTAGGAAAGATGCAAGGTACACCACTCTCTTCCCGCCAGCCAAATGGGACGTTATAATCCGTATCATCAGTCCTCTTCACGCTGGATCAACCTCATCTTCATCCCATGGCAAGAGCGGGCAGCGCTATAAGAGGGGCAAATCCAACGAGTGGGACAACAGGTCGAGAAGATCGTCGTTACCAACGCTTTATGAGTACGAAAGCGATGGAGGAAGTTCTGCCAGAACGTTTGGACCGGATCATCTAAGACCTTCAGCTGGTACGGGTGTACCTGGAACCAGAATAAGGTAAGAATTGTAAAACAGGGATGAGAAAAAACCCACTGTTTATTTGTATCACCATTGTTTATTTATATTTTTATAATTTGATTATTTTAGAAAATTGAGCTCGACAACGAGGGGAGGCAGTGAGGCGGATCTCAGATCGATGTCTGAGATGACAGTTCGAGACTTTGCCCGTCTAGACAGGGATGACCAAACGAGCTTATCGTCATTCGAGGGTGACTCTCTGGTTCGATCTCTGAGCCAGCCGAGTTTAGCGAGGTCCGGCTCAGAATTCACGGAGCATTGGGGCGTGCCGGCACGCAACCTGCCCCACTGGGGCATAGACGATGAGCCCTGTAGCTCAACCGAGACTACCCCAAGACCTATCAGACGAGAAGTCGTTGCGGCCTCATCCTTTGATCAAGTATCTCGTCAGGGAGCAGCTGGTCCTGCAGGTGTCAGCAGCTTCGCTAGGTCGGCAAGATACAGCGAGCAGGAGATTCATATGCAGAGCACTAGCCAGAGACCGTCTAGCTGGTTCCACGACGACTCCGAGCCCGAGATGCAAATTTGAGGAGACTAGCTACCACGGTGACGAACGACGAATTTGCAATGTCAGGCTACGACTTTAGAGTTTAGCTTTCCGAATGCTACTTTTGTTGACAAAGTTGCAGCCACCGTACTTGCAATAAGCACTCTAGACAGTTAACATCTGGAGACATATGAGCTGATCCCACGCAGGTTACCATACCCTTACACTGGGTGCTGTGAGTCACGGTGGATGCAATCCTACATACACATAACGCACACAGACGCGCGCACATACACTTTTAGTAACAAATTCTTTTGCCTCAACGCATGGGCTGTACAGGTCTGTTGGCTGTAAATTTCGCGTATGACACGTTTCGATTAACGCTCTGCGGCGACCTTGGAGTACGCCAAGTCATAAACGTAATTTACAGCAGGTACCTTTCTTTCTTTCTCTCTATTCACTCACGTGCACGCGTTCTCCATATTTAACGATACGCAGAAACGCATCTACGAATGAAGAAAGAACATCTCTTCCCGACAAAGTTCTTCTCCTCTTTCGAAGAGTGAAAGAGAATAAAAGGAATTGAGAGGAAGAGGGGAAGAGCCCGAACGTGAGTTACGACGCTGGACTTTCCACTGCCCACTCGCGCCCTCCTCCATTTTTTCTAGACGTGCGCGTTCTCCGCTCCCCTTTAACGCCTTTCCTCCTCATCCCTCGGTCAAATTCTTTGTTCGAGGGTTTATATAAGTTGCGGGCGAGTGGAACTGTAGAGTCCAGCGACCGACATGTACTTCCTCCCATACAGCGTTCGAGAGGCGATCCTCGTAAACCGCATTTTGATCTTTGCGCGCATGCGCGTATATTATATAGTCCCTTCTTCTCCTCCAGAAGCACTGCCGTCTACGTTTCGTGGAATGATACGAGAGAATGGCGAAGGGACACATGCTAAATTTTTGCTTCCTAACACGAAAAGAGAGTTACGTTCTCGGCGAGTTCTGAGGACTGCTGAACTATTTATCCTCGAGGTCGAGATTGGTCACGTTTGCCATCTCGTCAGGGAGAAATTAGTTTTTTAGGTTAATTTTACGCGTTTGAATTTATATCCTGTTTTCGCAGGAAATAACGCTCCAAAATGAATTTTTATGAAAGTTTAGGGATTTCTCAAGCTCGCCGGGCAGCGGAGACTTCGATCTTTTTTCGAATACTGCGTTAGTGATAATAGTTATGTAAGTTAAATTTTTTCTCCGCCCTATCCCAAGAGAATAAACAAGGTGCTGGGTCTATGCTTGTCTCCAACTTTACTGCATGATTTTTTAATTTTCTACTATTAATGCTATGGCTCCTGTCCTTGCGTCCTTACATTTTTTTAAGGATACGCGACATATTTTTTATACGAGAACATATACATATACGTAACTGACTAAAAGTATATATAGATAACGAAATAATCTTGCCTCTAACAGAAGAGCAGATCTTATATATTAGCTATAAGAATAAAAAAATGTTCAGTGTAAATCAAAGAGGACAAAAATAGAAGCAGAAATAGTAACAAACTTTTGTAATTACTGTTTTGTAAAAAGCAAGTCAAGACGTCGTGACGGAGTCAATGACCAACGACGACTGGCTTATCAATGGCTAAAATCACTGTGCAATATACATTAATTTTCTCAATGGCAATTTAAAAGACCTGAGAAAAATACGCCGTTATCGTTACATCTCCCAGGGTATGATCCTTGTGATTTCTTTAAATAAATACGATGTCACGCTTACCGTACGTGAACATCAGCTTCTCTATTACTGACTGTATCTTTCTTTCTCATAATTATGCAACACTAATGCGTTTTCCATTTTCATTTATTTTCTCTCTATCTCTACCACTCTCTCTTTCTCTCTTTTTTTCAAGTGACAAGTAGCTTTAGACATATAATTATCATTTCACGTTCGTAAGGTGCTATTTTGTAAATACTGACACACGTACACATACGCGCGCATGAGTAAGTGATTGTAATCTTAGAAACGAAATCGCGACGTAAGATTGGCTCAGGTCGATCATCGACTTAATCGAATTAACTGTCGCCTTGAACGATAATGATACATTAATGAAATATACTATGTAAATCGACTGTGTATCAAGACTTCATTGTGAAATAAATGCAAAATAATGCTTTTACATTACTGTTTTGGGCTATTAATTTTAGTCTACCAATGTACGTAGATATATCAATATCTGTGCTCCATATTATAATGATATTTTTATCTTAAAATAATTATAATTTGTTTTTGTATTTTATTTTTAATGTTATCATAAAAGTGATTGTAAATAACCTATTCTATAATTATGACAGATTAGTTTGATAAAAGGAGGTAAGTATAAGAAATAATTTTACAGATGGTATTCAACATTTTTTCAGATTTTTTTATTTTACAAAGTACACTCCAATACCCAGAACTTTTAAGAGTATTAACTGATGCGCTATTCAAAATAGTTTTAAAATTTAGTAGGTTGTGTGCATAATATATTAAATTTGTCAAATAGAATCAATTCACTTTTTACTTAAAGTTATATGAAATTAACATTGTTATAAATAGATAAATTAATCTTGTAAATAGTCTAAATAGTCAATATTTGTATAAATGTAAATAATATTCATGGTTATATGAGAAATGTCCCAATTTTAGTTGCAACGCATCAGACAACCGTTTATATAAGTCTATATAGTATAATTTGTTTTTAATAACTTAATGAACTAGGTTATTTTTAGGCACGACCGCTTCTCGAGAAAGCCTTATATATATTCATCAGAGTGAAAATTGTAACATCCCATAATATAATCATTTAGTGTATAAAATAAATTTTAGTGTAAATCTAATACATGCATTTACTGAAAACATACCTTTTTTATATCATTTTTGCTGCAAGAAATATTTGCCAATTTAAAAGCGAAAAACGGATATATACGTAAAAAATGGACAATATTTGACCATAATTTCACAGAATTTTACTTTAAACAAAAACGTAGAATACAAAAGTCGTAGATAATAATAAGACGAAAGTTTTCTCAATTGAATATTTGATTTTCTGGTAATAATGAACTTCATTTGTCAGGTCCTGCATCATCTCTACAAAGAAAAGTCAGTGAAGTAAATAGTTTTTATACCCTGATGCTCCAAAAGGGTGAAGAAAATCAAACCAACAATACACTATTTATTCAATTCTTAATTAAATACTCATATTTATGTTTAATGTTATATAAACTAAATAAAAAGTTATACCGAACTTGTGCACAACAAGCCTGTACACATTTATACTTGAAAAAATATTTTCTCAATAATAGAGAATTTTAAAGGTAAAAGTATTAAAAATTAATGTTTAAACATCTTTTGTTTAAACAAGTGGTTGACATTTAGAATCTTTTCAAGATAATTTAAGAATATTGGATATCGAAAATCAATCACAGTTGTAAAACGTATACGTGTTGTTTAAAATTTGCATCACTCTTTTAATGATCTGTTAACGACTACTTGAGTACAATTATTTTTATATATATTTTCCATCTTTTATGGCCTCTAACTTACGATTCTTTGTTTACTCTCAGTCAAAATCTAAAAAACGAGAATAGCGAGGCGACTCGCCTCAGGCAAGTCAATCCAAACTATTTACATTTCTAAAGCTTTGTTTAACTCGCTCGTGATCGATCGATTGGTGCTACTCTCACAGGAGCAATTATGCGACCTGTAACGATGTCCATACACAGTTCACCGTGAGTGCCACGTGAGTTACGCAATGACTAAATACTTTTGATTGTCAGTTAGAAATTTAGCTTCAATGTTAACAAATGATAATCTATATCAGGTGGCAATCATAGGCCCTTCTGCGTAATTAAAATTTTGTTCCAAAAGAGTAACATTATTGAATGAGATATTAAATTAATAAAGATTATCACGACATTCTAGACTGATTTTCTAGTCAGAACGATTTCTAAAACACGAGAAATTGTTTTTCTTCTGGAAGTATTGAACTTGGAAAAGCGACAACAATATCCATTATTCATTTTTCTATTGTTGTCTGTTCTTATTATTTTTCAGAAAAGCTCGAATCACTCCAATAACTTTTGGTTAGGCATACAAATTACGTGTCGAATTGCGAAAGTATATAAAAAGTTACATGGATATTTTAACTTTTGATAATTTGATTCAATTTTATGTATAATATCAACAATTTTTTAATAATATTTGTTTCGTTGTTTAATATAATTTTTTGTCACGAGTTTAATTCATAAGTAATTTATCCTTTCTATGAACAACCTTCAGTGTATGTCTCTTTTTCTGTTGCACTAAATTATTAAATTTATTATGCACTATTCAAAATTTCTTCAGAATCTTAACTTTGAAAATGTTTTTAACATTATTTTTAAATATCTGCTGTTCTTTAAAAGTTCATCAACAAATGATGCATATTACTCAGGTTTAAGTTCTCTTTTAGCCTCTAGATGAAATTTTGAAAATCATAGGAAAATTCATAAGATACGCAATTTTTACTAATAGAGAAATAATTTTTTTCAGTAGAAACTGCATATCTTATGCCTTTTAATTTTTTTTTATATCTTATAGGAACTAAAAAAGGCCTATTATGACTGAGTAATATAATGCATTATTTATTGAGATGTTTGAAAAACTTGCGGAGCGGTAGCAGTTTACATGTTTTTGCAAAAATTTTCATAGCCAAAATTTGAAGAATGTGGAATAGTATTAACGTTTGCAATTTTAATACAATCGAAAAATGAAATAATACGCATCGAATTATTTCAAGAGAAGAATAATATATTTCAAAACCAAATTGATGGGCAAAATTATAACAGCTCTTCTTTTTCTCATTACACAACTTGATTACAATTGACTAGCATCCGAGTTTGAAAAATAAAAAAAGATTTTATCAAGCATATGATTTATAGATGCAGTAAATGAGCAATGAGCATGATTTGGCTTTACTATTGAACTAGCATATGTAATTAATATCAAAATGTAAATATTAACTTTGGTATGAGATGCTCAAACGGGGTTGGGTTGGAAGATTGGGATTGCATGATGTACTATATTACATCACTTTTAATCAATATTTTTATTTTAGAATATTTTATGAGGTCGTTTAATAAAATTACATGCTTGATAAAAGGTTAAATATTGTAATAGATTATTATACTGATTAATTTTCAACTTTCTACAAGCAAGATGTATTAAGCAAGAACATATTAGCTAAATTCGCAATAGTCCTAAATTTACGTCAATAATCGTAAACATCGACAACCCATCATGCAGTGACTGTTATCTTCTATTAGTTTTGAACTTCGATTACTTACATTTATTGGTGAGCATTTGCGACGTAAATGAAGACGTACAGGAGTTCCTCAAACTGACGTCATTCCAGACTGCAACGCGATCGCATTGTTTTCTCTCAACAATTTTGCCGCCAACAATATAGATAAATTATGTGCAGAAGTTTTTAAAAGGAGAATGGACAATGAGCAAGTTTCGCAACTGCAAGAAATCATACCTGAGAAACAAAGACTAAGGTACTAGGAAGGTATGCAGTTATTCATTTTTCAGTTTTTACGATGTATATTGAACATGAGCTGGAACGAAGAAGGTTTTATAAAACTTTTTATTTTCAATATTAGATAATAATGTATTTTTATTTAACAACCAACATATAATCCTAATGCACAAACAATATAAACATTTATGAAAGCTTTAAGCTCAAAATCAAACCATATATTTGGAAGTCTAAATCTCTCTTATTGTAGAGAAAAGCTTTAAAACACTAGCATTAAATTCAATTTTCATTCTCTGGTGATTATTAAAACGTAGCAAAGTAACATGTGCAGCTTTTTACATTTACACTTAATAGCTCAAAAATAAAACTTAAAAAAAAAAACAAAAAAAGTGAGAGACTTTGAACGTGCCCAGCTAAAAGAACTGAAATTACTCTAGATATGAGTACACGAGCCCCAGGAGACATAGCCCGTTAGCCTGACACTCCTTTTTTCACTGCTCAAGAGCAAGGCGCTGATTAATTTTTCCTCACCCTCTCTTATTCATCTTCCATGCACGTCGCCTTTGAAAATCGGCCGAGACGCGCGAGTACGTACCTAGCAAGTTTTCTTTCTAAAATGCCACGGTCGTTTTGCATGGACAGCAGTTGCTTACTGTCAACACTTTTGAAGTCATTTTTAGCAACTCATAGTTGAATGCTTGCTATAGTGCGTATATAGGTTAAAAGTGAACTGCATCTGTGTATAAACTATTTTAATTTGTTTTTTATTCTACCAGCAAGTCAGGCGTTCTATATAGCTGGTTAGACAACTTGTATTAGTGCGCATATATATAAGTAAAAGCAGATATACAAGGTGGCTATTGATATATTTGATTTGTTTGCATAGTTCTGGTTAATTAATATTATGAATAGATAATAGGGTGACATGATGTTTTTTCAGCGGAAATATAACTGAGTCATAGTAAATGGAAAGCTGTATTAAGATCTGTTGACAGAAGAATCAATATCAGCTCTCAGATTTGTTCAATACTTCTTCTACTACTTAAATATGAGAACTCAACATTTACATTTATTAAAAATTATTATTTTACATAAAAAAAATTTGAATTTCATACATTGGAAACTGTATTTATGGCTGGGTAAAGTGAAAATCTAAAAAAATATTAAAACAGAGACGAGATTGAATTTAGATTGCTGCCATTTTAGTGGACCATAAAAATAGTTACAAAAGTGAGTTTATATGTGTAGGAAAGAGAAAGAATACGAAAAAGAGTTAATAAAAGAGAGCGAAAGAGAGAGGGAGAATAGTTTTGTAAAAAAGTTTATCAAATTACCACGTTTAAATAGATTTATCTATAGCTTATTATCAGGGCAGTAAATAAAAAATGTCTCTTTTTACCTCTTTAAGCTCGCTGCCCTATTTTTTCGTCATTCTTGTATACGTTGCGAGAGCTAATACACAAGTCTTCCCTTCTTTTATGCCTTTGAAGTTTGCATGTAAATTTTTCCTGTACAACATAGTTTATATATTGGGGCCCGAGGTTACTATTTTTTGTAATATTGTTTATAGAAATATATTTTACAGTGACAGAGTTATGATTATATTCAACTTTACGTATAATGAATATTTTATTTCAAGAATGTTAAGATATTTATTTATAGTTAAAGTAGGTCAAACATTTTCTTTTCTGAAAATAATTGCAATAAATCTGTTATTTATCGTAAAGATATTAAAAATTACTAAAATTTTGTAATTAAATTTCTCCTATTTGCGAAAAAAAAAAATATTAGTGAAACAAGTCAAGATCCGTCAGACTTCTTTGATTCTGTTCTTCTTAATATATAACAAGTACGGTACCAATGGTTTCTAGCTACTTTCTTTCACCAAACTTTAAAACAAAATAACATAACATACTCACTCTTCATATCAAACTATTTTCAACTTGCATCTTTTTCCTCCTATTACTTGTATGACGTAGCTATGCAAACAGAGCCGAAAAAGGTCAGCAGATGCGTCGCTACGAATAGTGCCATTGCGCCAATCGACCGGAATGACTGGCTCGAGCGCACCTTATCCGTAAGGAAAAAGCGATACAAAGGATCGAGCTTTTTTGCAGTCTGCGCAGTGTATGCTTTGTCGAATTCCCGGTGCATTCATTCACGACTGCGTTACATAGGAGAGGGAGCGAGGGAGAGGGGGGGGGCAGAGGCGATAGCAAATAGACAAGGTCTCGGTATGCAGCGAGCCCTGTTGCTTCGACGTGGGCGCTGCTTTCCAAGAGCGTCATATAAAAATATTTGCTATTTGGTTATCGGTGTAACCTGTTGTCGTTACGAGTAAGAAATATTTTGTTAAAATTTTTAAATAACATATAAAAAATGTTAACAGCCGATTTTTCTAAAAAAGAAGCGTACCTTAAGAATATAGTATTTCTATGATTTTGAAGTATCGAGAACAATTACTGCTTATAACCAGGAAACGTATCCTTTTAATAATAATTATACGTTATAATGATGCGTAATTGCATTACATATCGAACTTACGTACCAAAGCATACGAATTCGCCACGTAACGCAACACATATTTCTGTTACGCAATTTTCCTATATGCAATACAATTACATATATCAATATATTGCGTAATTATTTTCGCTAGGATATTTCGAGTTTGGGTTCGAATGTCAAGGCTATACCCCTTCGAAAGAGCGGCATCTCCTGCGCGGCCTTGACGCGGTAGCACACAGCCTATACTAGAGAAAGTAAAAGCGAGCCCCTAACCCACATCGACGCACAGCCACAGCAGCTACCCCCTCTCCCCCTCTCTCTCTCTCTTTCTCTCATCGCGCGATTTTCTCTCCCTCTCCCATGTTATACGCGCGCACATCCCGCGTGCGCGAACGCTGCGCGTGGAAGAGGGGAGGAAAAGCTCTCGCGCACACCGCACGCCGGAGCGAGAAAAGCGAGGCGGCGAGTATCCCGCGCTGGCCGTTTCCCCGCGTTGCTGCTCCGGAGCGGACGTGTCGGCTATCCGTTCTCTCGATTATAAGCTCGGTCTTATATAGTCCCATAGTGTTTGTTTTCAGTGTCTCTGCTCTTATTAAGTGGAATGAAGAAGGCTTTGGCCAGCGCAGAAGATGATAATGATGGATCATCGTTGACGTGTTCTGCTTTTGTTTATCTGTGCTCTCGTTGATGCGGCCGCACTTTCCATAGAAAGTCCGTGTGAATATTTTAGCAGCAGGAGCGCAGCCGTGACCTGCGCTTATTCCTCTTTCGCGCCATGCTCCGACGTCAAAACGCTGAGAATTACATTCTTCTGCTTGTTTCGTTGTAACACGAGAGTGTGTGTGTGTGTAATCAAGTGAGATATAACGCAGAAGAAGATGTGACGAAAACTCATTGGTTTATTTTATTAGCCAGTGTCGTTACATTAGAAGAGCAAAGTCTCTTCAAGACTTTATTGTTTTTCACCTTGAAGAAAGTTTAAGTTTCGTTCACTGGAAAACATCGCGAAAGCATGCATCGCTGATCGATTCCGACCTTGGCATACCTCTCGTAAGGAACAAACTCCCAAGACAAGATTCTCTACTTCCGCATAGAAGTTCGGGTTGCAGATTGAAAAGAGACGAATGAAAAAGTGCGAGTGCAATCGATCAGAGGGCCAAAAGAAAGAAAATGAGGCACAAGGTCGCGGCCGGAAAAGCAGGAGCAGTGGTAACGAGGCGGCGGCCACGTGTCTCCCGGCGCCATTGGTACCGCGCCGCATCCAAGGTCCTATGTCCACGGATCTTCATACGCTAAGCAAGAAAGTACACGACCTCGATTATCCCCTCGTTATTATTGCCAACGTTCACAAGTCAAAAAAGTGAGATCGCTGTATACGTGCCTCAAGTACAAAGGAATGCCTTCTCGTGTCTAGGATAATAAGCCCAACTAGAAGGAGAGAAAGAGAAAGAGAGAGAGAGAGAGAGAGCCTACTATTTTTTACGCGAGTTACGATACCGAGAGTAGAGTATGAAAGGGATGAGAAAAGTGTCGAATTTGAGAAGCGCTCAATTGCACGTCTCATTAAAAAGGATTCCCGTCGTATAATAAGCCCGATGGCGCTGGATCACCGCAGCCTCGAAACCGAAAGCTCGCCTTGACATTTGAATTAAGGTGGGTGAAAAAGAAGGAACTTGAATGCTCCTTGGATTACGCGGATTGTACTGCTAGAAGTGATTGCATAACCATTAGGTTATTAAGTAATAGAAAAATAGTTCGCGAAAGCTTTCAGAAAGTGTGATTATCATTAGTGTGCACAAAATATATATGATTTAGTTGCCGACGGATTATACTACAAAAAACATAAAGGTTTCAAAATAACGGTATTGTTTATATTAATAAAAAAATATTTAATTTTAATTCAAATATCGCATTGAAATATACTGTGTTGTAGAAATAAGTTTTCGGAAAACTTTATATCTACCGTAAGATCGCTCGAAAAGATTACCTCATAAAGTTTTACTTTTTATCATAATATACTACTGTACAATACGTTATATAAATATTTTGCAAAATTTTTATTTATCACGTTAAAATGTCAATTTGCGTTGTTGTTTGCAAAAATTACACGCTTTGATAAACGAACTTATATCTCAATAAAATAAATATAATAAATATTTATGAAAATGAATAATGTTGCATTTAAAAAATAATTTTTTCTGAAAAAATGTTTATCACATATTTATCATTTTAACAAAATACTTCTTTCTCTTTCATCCATTTTTCACAAGCATTTTTATTGACTGCAAGATATAGAATAAATTGGTCTACTTTGCGTTTCTCTGACAATTATTTATGCGAAATGATATCAGCTCAATTATTAAGATAAAATTTTTATGAAATTACTCTTTCAGTAGTAGAAAGTCAAAATTTCAAGAATTGTTTATTGAAATACATTATAGTTTGATAACAACATTTTATTCAGTTATTAAAACCATTCATTTTTTTATAGCAAAACACATTTATCATTTAATTAGTTCTGAATTCAAATGATTGATTATTATTATTCAAATACAACGAATTCACTACCAATATATTTTCACATTATTTTTCTCAAACTAATGTACTTATATTATTATTCCTTCTTTATTTTCTATTATGACAATAATTAATCTTATATAACCAAAACAATATATTTTTTTAAATAATATTTTTCTCAAAAATAAATAAAGATAATCTCTTGAAATTTTAATACAATATTGTTTTCGATAAGTGTAATAAGTAAGTGGTGGAAATTTTGAGTCAATAAATCTAATCCTATTTCAGAAATTAATTAAAGAAGTTAAATAATTTAATTTAAAAATCAAAAAGAACAAAATGTAGGTAATTTAAAGATCTTTCGAGAAAAGTTTACCAGGTTAACAAATATTGACTGTAACATGTAAAGAAATAAGAAAACGTAACATACACACATAGACGTAGGGAAAAAATTTTTCTCAAAATCGATTTTCAAAATAAATCTCCCTAGACTTTTTGAACATTTTTTGTCTCGAAACTGTTTTCTGTTTTAAAGCGTCCTCCATGAAGAAACCATACGGAATTAGATGAAAAATATAAACGAAAAAAATTACCGCGATCTTAATTACTGACTCTTGATATAAACAACAGCTTCAAATTAATTTATATTTAATTTTAACCTATTATTTTATTACATTAATTATTGATACTAAAAAACCTAATATTAACGTAAAATAATTTTTACCGTAACCTTTTTCTTGTGTTTCGGTATATTTCTTTTTATTATAATATATATCTGCTTCCTCCTAGAGAAAGCTTTGTGATAGTAATTTTTTGTCTTCTATAAGGTGTTTGGAATCAAAATACATAGTTTTTGAAAAATGTCTGTATGGATCTGTGTGTGTGTGTGCGTGTGTGTGTACGTGTGTGTACGTCTGGATGTCAGCTTCTACTCGGTCGATTAAGTCGATTTTAACCGGACAGGTCTCATTTCTTTTATTTTTTTTTGTGTGATTGTGGGTCAAAAATCCGGTTTTTGATTGGGACGATGCGTTTTTGTTTTATTTCGAATTTTCAATTTTCTCAAAATTTATTTTTGCTTTTTTTTAATGATAGGATCAAAATATTTTAATCAGGTGGATATAACATTTTTAACAAAACCGTAAAAATTGAAAAATGAGTTTTGTATGTCCAACGATTACGGAAGTAAAATGATCTTATTCGATTCAAAATTCGTTGTAGAGGTAGATTATGGATAGCTCTCGGCCGTTTTTTTGTACAAAATCAATATTCCATAAATTTCAGAGATATGAGAGGTTAAAATTTTGTTAGCCTTTTTTTCAAATCGTAATTTCTCGAGAACGGCTTTATGTATCTGAATCGTATGTGTAGCATTCAAAAGATATAATACATATATTTTCTTAAAAAAAATTTTCTAGTAATTTATATTATTAATAAATTAATGCAATTATTCATTGACTTTTCTTGTCATTGCTGCCTGTATGATCGCTTTCCACTCAGTGTTACAGCGAGTTTTCAATCATTATAAAAGCGAAATTTCAATCATCATAATTAATTAAAGGAATTAGCAAATTAAATTTGAGGAAGCCGCACGGGCCAATGAATTGGCAGCGTTTTTTTTATAATGACTTCATGCCTATAAACCAAATTGTTATTGAAAAGTATTTTGAAAAGAAAATTTCTTTTATAGTCGAATGATAGCATGAATAAAGATAAAATAATCATTATAAAACTCTGTACATATTTAGCTTTTTACATTCCTTATCCATTTCTCTCAGTCATTTTCACAATCAAAGACACTGTTTATGAATCACCTATCCTGCGAAGGACATTATCTCGATAAGAGTGAAGTTAGCTCGACTGAAATTATTTTCCCGATCGAAGGTGGGTGACAATTAAACGAGTCGTGAAACTTAACATTAAAGCTTATGTGTCAATACAATGGAAGGATTTTTAATAAAGATCAATAGGTTAAAACTAAAATTTACTTTAAATTGGTATATATTATAAAAAAAGCAAAATATTGTATTCTGTTATAAATTTAGCTTAAAAATATTTATGGTTAACTTTTCTATCAAAGAATCAATATATCATTATAATGTAACTTCTTTATTATTATTTTCACATCTCTATATCACTTCTACATTATGCTAAATATTTTAATGCACATCTTTTATGTGATATCTTCATAATAGAATTGTATATCCATTAATAACTATCACAACTTTAAACGAAGTTAATATTTATTAATTCTATATTTAAACAGACACTAAAAGCTCGCTGAATGATTAACGATAATTTAATCCATTTTATACATATTTTAAAATATATTTTTGAATGATTAAGTCTATAAACAAATAGTACGATTCTTATGAAATTGTGCACTTAAATAGATAATAACATTTTCATGGATATTATTTTCCTTGAAAAGTTATCGTAAATTTTGCGGCAAAAATTACCAGAAATATATATTATTTGCAATGTTACGGGAAGTGTTTGATTCTTAACAAAATTGTATTTCACATTTTGCTGTAATAGTATATTGCGTACTCAAGGAGGATAAAATTTGGATAGTCCACAGCTCGTGTAAATTGACACCGGACCCGAAAATACCATATTCGCGTTTCGGAGCCGGGAGCGAAAGTGGTACTTTTGGCAGGGTATGGTGCAAAAGTTCTAAAATCTATTATAATAATTAATCTACTGTGAATCTAGTTATTGATATTGACGGGGTTATTAGCACTGCCTATCTGTGCAGGTAGCGCCGAAGATATTCGGAATTAAAAAATTTTGTTATATAAAATATATAGATTCCAACCAATACATAGGCATTTAGCTTCTTTGAACTTAATTTATTATTTCTTTTTTTCAATTCAATATTAAAGATCGCGGGAGCGCTCCGGAGGCAAGTATAGAAGAAGAAGCCTGATTGTCGACTACGTTACTTATACATTGTTTTAAATATTTGATAATCTTAAATGTCGCTTGCTTATTAGTACAATAAGAAAATTGGACAGTACATTAGTGAGCAACATTCGTGATTTTAATTTTATTGATGTATTTAAGTCTTTTATCGTCATATTTAACAAAAAATTTCAACTTACGATGCTTTGGTATTATTTTATTTTACTCTTACTACTAATTTTATAAAACTTTATTTTCTATAAATAATGGACTCGCTACCTATATAATATTATTAAATGAATATTCTTAAACAATATCTTAAAAAAAAGAATAAAGAAATAATTTTAATCTTAAATTTCTGAAATTTAGAAATTTATTTATCGCCTCTGTATAACATATATACATATATAACGGAATACAGTTTCGTTAGTCAGATATCTAAACAAAACAAATATCACAGCGAAGTGTTTATTTTTGCTCTGAATATCAATGTACTATATCTCTGTTGTACAAATAACACAATCCTTGATTTATTAGTCTAACAATGATGCAACGCTAGATACCATCCTGTTTTACTTTTCGTTTTTACTTCAGTTATTGTAAAGAAAAAAAAAAGTATCGAAAACCATTTTTGTTCTTAATATACCATCAACAATTGAGGCGTTTTCATACGTTTAAACTTATCTGTAAAATTAATTTCATTTTTATGGTATAATTTTAAAAGTACTGCGTAGTAGAGATTTATTTTCCGGTAAATTCATGTTAAAACATGACAAGCCCTTCTGGAGAAAGTGCAATTTGAAAAAAGAAAAACTCTTTTTTTCATCACTGTAATCTATATGAATATATTTTGTTCCTGGATTATCTTCCTAAAACATAATAAAAATACTCACGTACACGTATGCTCGCAAACTTACGCTCAATTTACCATTACAAAGCGTACACACCACATACCAAACAGACAACCTACATTTATTTTCTAAATTGTATATTCTATCTTAAAAACAGATAAAATCTTATCATTATAATATATCATTGTTTAAAACTTCCTTAGCCATTATAATGGCTCCTTCCCTGGTAGAAAATTAACCATTTTCGTTGGTTAACATGTTAATCAAATGGAAGCATTTTCGACCTAAATAAATTT